>PVKU01008977.1:0-67138 GCA_004027475.1 Anoura caudifer | reverse complement strand
AAATAATGTTAGCTGACCCCATCGCAGAGAAAAGAGGTTTAACTCTGAGGGATCAGGAAGGTTCCCAGACTGGTGTCATGTCTGAACTGTGTGTAGGAGGAAGAAGAGGGAGAGTTTGATAAGGTGACACAGGAACAGAAACATTTTGACATTTTTATTATTATTCCCTCTCTCATCCTATATCTTAATTCCCTCATCCCCACCTCCTTCCAAAGAGCACAGCTCCTCTGGGATTTACACAGATTGAACCCAGATGCAGTCGTTCCTGTGGGACATAAAATGCTCCTCTGATTTAGGAGCACTTAAAGTCACATTTGCTCCCAAATGCTTCTCCCAGCAGCCTGCATCTAGGAAACGCTTGGGCCCTGGGCAATTCCTTGTGGAAGAAATAGATGGATACTCAGGAGGGTCACAGAGTGGCCCATCAGTGTCATTGTCATGATGTTACAAAGTCTTCCCCTTGGCCACCAACTGTGTGAGGTCCAACTCCTTTCCCAGGGCCTGGCCTCATCAGACCTTTATAGCTCCATCTCCCAGAATGATGTGGACATCGGCTAGCAGTGTCCGCGTCATTATGGATGAAATAAAACATACACACAGACTACTGAGTCTGGTGGAGGAAAAGGGACGACAACATGGCTTTTCTCTCAAGGGGAGCAAAAGCCTAAGCCCCCTCCATGACAGGCCTTTATTCTCTATCTCCTCACATTACACGATGGTCCTCACTCACTCTGCCCAGTTACAATAAAGAAGCCAATGCCCCTAATCACATCACAAAGAAGGATGTTAGCAAATGAAAAGGCAAAAGTGGTTGAGCTGGTTACAATGGTCCCTGCAAGGTTTAGCACTTGCAGGGGGAGGGAGTTTTCAGCAAAAGCAAGACTCAGAGTAGCCTAGGCATATTGCAAATCTGATTACCCATGAGAGAACTTATCTGTGGGCATGGGTCCTGTGCATCTCCAAATGGGAGCTGGGCCCATGCCACGTAGAAGGGTCTGCCATACCAGAACCACAGTGACGGATCTCTATTTCCCTTGGAGAGTTATGAGTCTGAGAAGACATATATAAATAATTTCAAAGAGATGGGCTGGCTCCCAGATTAGCTAGATGATTATGACATAATTAAAATTATTGACTTAGGGAAAAAAACAATAGGCCAATCAGAAAGAGGTGGGTCAGTGGCTATGAAGAAAAGAAAAAGGAGAGAAGGCATTTTGGTTCTCTGTAGTTACTAGGCACCTTAGCATCAGGTCAGAAATCAATCACATTAGATGACTCACCTTGGTCTACTTTAATGTCCAATCAGAAGTTTTTTTTTAAATATTATCCTTTGCTTTTGGTGAAAATATATAATGACCATACTGATGTGATTACTCAAATCCAAGTTACTGCTCATAGGACACAATACGTTGACAACCTATTGTTATACATTAAGCTGAGTGTGGTTAATGTGAGTCTATCCTGAAGGTCAGCTCCACTCTCAGGCTTTTGAATAAATCATCTTTGTGGGTCTGCAAAGTGGAGGACTGGATTGGGCCCCAATAAATAGATCAATCACATTCATTTTCTTTAAGCCTCTCCATTGCTTATAATGTTCTTCCCATCATGTCTGCATTTTGAATCAAGACTAATGAATGTGACTTTTATGATAGACTCTTTCCCTCTCCAAGCCACGCTACCCTCTCTGGCCTCTGAAGCTTCATAGCACATTATCTATACCAAGCAGCGTTGGAAGCTTATAACATTTTATCTTACATTATAGTTACTTGCCCATGGGCCTTCTTCTCGCCTAAGAGAAGAAAGACTCTTATTTTGTGTGTGTGTGTGCCCCATTGCACCCACCACAGTGAAGCGGTTCATGAACTAAGAGTATCCTGAAAGCAATGATAAGCATAGCAGATAGCAGTTATGATATATGTGTGTATGTGTGGTGAGAGTTTGCATCTGGAGCAAGGAGATTTTGCTAAGGGAGAACATACCCAGTCATAACATCATAGGAGGTGGGAAGAGGAAAAGCTGGATAGTCAAGTATAGAAAGAGAAACTGGGTCCCTGGAGTAAGAGCTACTATTGTAGATGCTATTCTGAGCACTTTGGACAAACCATCTCCCTTGCCCTCTATTTTAAAAATTAAATTTATTTGGGTTGCATTGGTTTATAAAGTTATATAGGTTTCAAGTGTACAGTTCTATAATACATCATCTGTATACTGCATTGTGTGTTTACCACCCAAAGTCAAATCTCCTCTGTCACCATGTATTTGATTCACTTTACCCTTTACTCCTCCCCAGCCAACCCATTCCCTCTGGTAACCACCATACTATCATCAGTGTCTATGAGTTTTTGTTTGTTTGTTTGTTTGTTTTATTCCTTTATTGCTTTCAGTTTATATCCCACATATGAGTGAAATCATATGGCTCTTGACTTTTTCTGTCTGGTTTATGAATATTTCATTTAGCATAATATTCTCAAACTCCATCCATGTTGCCACAAGTGGCAGCATTTCATCTTTTCTTATGGCTGAGTAGTATTCCATTGCATATATCTATCCTATGTCTTCTATTTTTTTTTTAGAATGTGACTGTAATTTATTTTTAAGTTTTATTTTAATTGTTGTTCTTGTACAGTTTTCTGTCTTTTACTCCCATCCCAGCCCACCCACCCAGCCCTCCCCACCTCCCTCCCATTTCCACCCCCCCTAGTTTTTGTCCATGTGTCCTTTATACTTGTTCCTGTAAACCCTTCCCTTTTTCCCCTGAAATTCCCTCCCCTCTCCTCTCTGGTGACTGTCAGCCTGTTCTCAATTTCAGTGTCTTATCTTATGTCTTCTTTATCCAATCATCGTTCGAAGCACACTTTGGTTGTTGGTTGTTTATGGAAACATAAACCAAAGTCTCAGCCACTGTGAATGATGCTGCAATGAAAATAGGGATGCATAGATCTTATTGTTTGTCATCATATACAAAAATTAACTCAACATGTATCAAAAACACTTAAATATGAGACCTGAAACAATAATTACAAAGAGAACATAGGTGCTAAATTTGTAGATCTCGGTCTTAGGATTTCATACAATGGGACCTCAGTTCTCAAACTTTATTTGTTCCAAAAACTCTTCAAGAAGCAATTTGTTTGAAAATCAAAGCTCCTTTGTTTGTTGCCTGAGAGATGTGTGACTGATCATACAGGTATCAGCATGAAAGGATTTTCATTTTGAGAACTGAGACCTGAAATTTTGTTGCGGAGCCAAGACATTTTTTCCATTAACAACTTGGTCGAGAACCAAGTTATTCAAAAACCAAGACATTCCAAAACTGAGAAATTCCTTTGACCTCAAAGGAAAAGGAAGTAAAAGCAAAAATAAATGAATAAGACTATATCAAACTAAAAAAGCTGCACAGCAAAGGAAACTATCAGCAAAACAAAATAGCAATCAATCAAATGGGAAAAGATATTTGCAAATGCCTCCAATAAGGGGTTATTATCCAAAATATATAAAGACCTCATACAACTCAATACCAAACAAACAAACAAACAATTAAAAAAAATGGTCAGGGAACCTGAATAGGCTCTTCTCCCAAGAAGACATACACATGGCAACAGATGTATGAAAAGATGCTCAATTTCACTAGCTATTAGGGAAAGGCAGATCAAAACTACAATGAGATACCACTTCACACCTGTTAGAAGACAAGTAATAACAATTGTTGGAGAGGACGTGCAGAAAAAGGAACTTTCATTCACTGCTGATGGGAATATAAACTGGTACAACCATAAAAAAACAGTATGGGGGTTCCTCAAAAAAATTAAGAATAAATGCCCTGGTCAGGTGGCTCAGCTGGTTAGAGCATCATTTTGTACATCAAAAAGTTGTGAGTTTGATTCGCAAGTCAGGACGCATACCAAGGTTGTAGGTTGAACCCCTGGTCTACCCTGTCAGGGTGCATACAAGGGACAGCCAGTTGATGTTTCTCTCTTATATCGATGTCTTTCTCTTACTCTCTCTCCCTCCCTTTCTTCCTTCCTTGCTCTCCAAAATCCATAAACATATCCTCAGGTGATGATAAAAAAAAGTAAGAATAGAGTTACCATATAACCCCAAACCCTTCTCCTGGGAATCTACATGAACAATTTGAAAACATTTGCTCTGAACTCTTTCCTTCTTAATGATTCTGTGATGCAGGTGAGGTCACTTTTGCACTTTTATAGCTGAAGCTCAGGCTCAGAGAGATTAAGGAATTTGCTCAACATCAAATGACTAGTAAATAAGTTGGTTCTATGCTCTTTCCTCTTGACCATCACAAGAAAGTTTCCGGCCAACCTTGGCCTTGGGCCTGCTCCATATAAAAGGTGGGTGGTTTAATCAATACCAGTCAATGAGTGAGTGGCAGAAGAATAAAAAGGAAAAGGACTCTGGGGTTCAGACTCTCTGCCCAGTGCATTGCCAATGGACCGTTTGAGGAGATGTATCATACAGCATGACCTTTGACTCTGAGCTTTACCTGTATGCTGTTTTTCTCCAGCACTTACTTCTACGTAAGAGACACCTTTTGAGCAGCCTCTGGGGCTGGCTGGGACTATCTTTGGAAATAGATGTTGGACAGTAATGCCTATGAGTGGGTTAACTTGCAGAGTAGTGAGATCCTTGTCCCTGGAAATATCTGTTCAGGTGACTGAGCCCAGGTGACAGGAATGTTTGGCAGGAGGATCTTGTGGGTGGGGGAATGTAACCTATATGATCTTTCTTCAAACAATTAAAAAAAACCTAAGAGCCTTTGATTGGTTCTTGTGTTTTTGTTTTTGTTTTTCTTTACAAAACTATAAGAAAAGTACTGCTCTTAAGTGTCATGCAGTGGAAAGGGAAGTATGCAATTATTTGCAGGCAAGCTGGTTCTGTTCGGCTGCTGCTGGCTCCCTACGCTGTTGAGGGGGAAGGGGGCCACCAGTCAGCCAGGCTTTCTCTTTCAGCCTTCTTATTTACAACTAGGGATAAACTGCTTTTCTTATCTGACAATACATCTTTGGGGGAGGAAATCAGATTATAGGTGTGGCCATTTTGAAAAATTTTTTAAAAGGCAACATGGCATATTTTGCATCTTTTTAGAGAGGGCAGTTTTAAAGAGCCTTGCCTACACCATGGTTTGAGGGTCCTTCAATATCAAAATGGTATAGAGGTTCCAGCTGGCATACCTATCACATTAGTTAGACAACTTTTTTTTTTTTTTAAATGGCTGTGCAGGTTGAATAATGACCATCCCCAAGGCCGTCTGCATCTTAATTCCTGACAAATATGAATATGTTACCTCACATGGCAATGGAGATTTTACAGATATGATTAAGTAGATAAGATGGGGAGATGATTTTAGTTTGGGTGGGTCCAGTGTAAATCACAAGGCTTCTCATAAGAAGGAGGCAGGAAGGTCAAAGGCAGAAGCAGGAAATGGGATAAAGGAAACAGAGGTTGGAATGATGTGCTCTGAAGATGGAGGAAAGGGCCACAAGCCAAGGCATTCAGGTGGCTGCTGGAAGCTGGAAAAGACAAGGAGATGGATTTTCCCCTGAAGCTTCCAGAAGGAACACAATCTTGCCAGAGCTTTGATTTAGGTTTCTGACCTTCAGATCTCCAAGAGAATAAATTTGGTTTGTTTTAAGCTACTACCTTTGTGGTAATTTGTTATAGCAGCATTGGAAACTAATATAATTCCTCCCTCCCTCCCAGCTCCCTCTCTCCCTGCCTCCTCTCCTTCCTTTCCCCCTTCTCTCTGTCTCCCTCTTCTCCCCCTCCTTCCCTTCTCCCCTTTCTCTCTTCCTCTGGCCATTCTTCCCCTATCTCTCTTCCTGGCCCCTCCCTTCCATCCTTTTCTCCCATTCCTCCATACTTTCTTCCCTTTTACCCTTTCTTTTTGGGAATAAACAAACCAAGTAGTAGTTAGAAAAAGACCTGATGATTTAATGGTGATGGGTTTTTGGTTTATGGGTTTTTTAAGTTTTCTTCTGATTATTATGAGCTCTAGTGGAGAGATTAATTCAGTCACAGTGATTTGTTTCCTTGTCTTGACTTCATAAAAATCACAGGGATACAATAATATAGTTATACATCCCCTGGGCCTGAAAATGCCCAGTAATTACAAGTGATTCACGAGAATAGCTTAACTTGTAAGGGATTGTATTGTGCTTTACAGTAAGCAGTCATTTATTAAGTTTTAAAAATGCCTTTAGAAAGGATATAATGGGCTCATCAATTAAAAGTATGTTTGAAAAAAACTCCGGGGCTGTCAGTAGTAATTCTTCTTCCCCCAAACTCTCCTTTTCAAAGCTGCCAACTTGTGTGTGGCTCCGGAACATGTGCCCTCCTTTCCTAATGTTTGCTGATGCTGGCATTTCCACCTGAGGAGAACTGTGCAGGCCTCACTCAGTGCCAAGTGTGGTTCAGATGGCCAGGCCTCATAGGGCCAAGGGACTGTGCTTCTCTTGCACAGGGTGAGCATCCATCATCTGATTAGAATGAGGTTACTGAACTGATGTGTCCTGGCTAATGTGCCTGGTGCCTGGTGGAGATGTGCTGTGTCTCCTCAGGCAGTTGGGTTGCTGTCCACGTTACTAATGCTCAGCCCTGCCACTAACAGATGGCCGAGAGTGACCTTTCAGGGGAACTCAGCACTTCTGTGGCAACTGGCTCTTCAACACAACTTATAAGAGTTCTTCTTTTCCTCTGGGGTGGCCTAGAATAGGCCTTCACCTTCCTAACTTGTGTAGGAGAGGTTGCTTTCCTCTCTTCTTTTTTGCAGAACAAAGAATGAAAGCATATGCCCCAAGCTTCCTTTCTTGGAACATGCCAGGCCTTTCCTTTCCCCAGACTTTGTTTATATAGCTGGAGTTCTTGCTTCTTACATCCCAGACCAGACAAGGACTGTACCATGGACTACCCCATTGGATGCCCTACGCCTTTCACCACCTTTTCTTTCCTGCCTTCTTCTTTCCTTTCCTCACTATACTTCTGGGAAGCAGTCTGCCTCTTCCCACAGTGAGTCTTTCCATCAGCATCTGTTGGGAACCTCCCTGCCTGGTTTCAGAAGCTGTAACCCCCCCGCCCCCATGGCTAAGGCTGAGAGACCTTGGGACCCTGAGCCACTAAGGAGGAAAAACTTATCTCCCTGGCAAGGGTGCCACCTCTGCACCCTTTCACTTCACCCTGCTTGGCCCTGAGCAGATGATGGATTTGCCAATGACAGGTAGGATTCCTCAAGGGGGGTTGATCTAAGACAGGCATGGTCATGAAGGGGCCCTCAGGGAAGGACTTGGGAAGCTATAGGAAAAGGCGGTGACAGACCCTCACCCCTCAGCTTTGACATAGCCTGAGTTCTCATTCTGTCTGCAAGAAGTCTCCTAATTTCTTGGCTGCCTTACTTCCCCTGCCCAATTTAAGCCTGAAACAATGCTGGAGGTGGGTACTGCCCTGTGCTGGGAAGGGGGGTTTCCTAGGGCAATCAGGCCTAAGAAAGAATGCATAAAATCCTGTGAAACCTGCTTTGCTAATACGCTCAATTTAAATGATAAGGGTCCAAGCCTGAAATGAGTTTGTTTCCCTGAAGTTTTATGGCCCTTTAGCTGTCTGACTCTGACACTCAAAATAAGCCCTCATAGTTCTTTAAATATTACCTATTGTTTGATCATTACTGTCTGACAATGATTGATGAGGTTTACATGTACCCTGTATTCCTATGCAAATAAACCCTATAAAAGCTCACTGAGGAAAAGGCTCCTCTTCCTTCTCCTTTGAGAGATCAGCTACCTTTCCTCCCCAAGCAGATCATGTCTTGGGAGACTTATTCTCATCCATGGTGGTGGTGGGGGGGCCTGTGGGCAGAGTCCCCCCAAAAGCATCTTGTGTCCTGTGGTTTCCTGAACAACCTTAATCCCTATCTGCTGCCTGGACAGTCCACATGGCCTCTTTCTAGTCTTTTTATTGCTCGCCCACTCGGACTCCTTTCTCTCTTCTTTAACAGAGATCTGTCTCTTCTATCTTGAACCACGTGTTTACCTACTGAGCAGCTGGTAATTACTGGATGATTTCTGTCTTCTCCGCTTGTACCTGAATGTTTTCATTTCCTTACCTCTATGTTCTCTTAATTCCCCTTTATTCCATTGAAAACTATAGTCAGTCTCTCTCTCTGTATAGAAGAATTCTCTGCTGTTTCCTGAGCTAGTCTTCTTGGTTCACATTATATTAAACTTTTGATTATCCCTACAACACACACAATTTAAAACTCATTTTTAACCTAATTTCTAAGCTCTCTGTCTTCAAAATCCTCCATATTCTGTTGTATCTATTGCTTTTTCCTTTCAAATGGTTATAATTTATCTTGTATTGTCAATGACTACTCTGATTGATTTTATGCTAGCTACACTATTCTACTTCTCACTAAATACCAATGCATACACTCCATGTTGCTCATTCTGGTTTCTGCAGACATGATGTTTATTCTTATCTCTCTGACTTTGCTTATATATGTATTCATTCAGAAGTATTCACTGAGCACCAACTAAGTGTGCCGGACACAGTACTATTAGGGATATAAGGACAAGTAAAGTGGATGGATTACTGCCTTCATGGTGTTTGGAGTCTGGCATGGAAAACCACTGTTAAATGAATAACCACACAAATAAGAGTCAGATTTGCCAATGTGTTACAGGGTTTGGATGAGAGGAACATGGCATCCTGAGAGAGTAGCATGGGAAGGGTAGGGAAGGTGGAGCAAAGAATCTAACTAATAGGGAGGTCAGAGGAAGGGTAACAAATTGAAATCTGAAGTTTTGTTAGAAGTTAACTAGGTTCAGGAGGTGAGTGAAGAGTTTTATGAGTAGCAGAAATAGCATATGCCAAGGCCCTGTGGTGCAAGAGATTAAATGACTTGGTGTAAGAAGAGGTTAGGCCTGAACATGCAGGGTTTTCAGACTGTAACGAGAGATTTTAAAGGGGGTAGAGGAGGGGGACGTTGTCAGACTTGTCTTTTGAAAAGACCCTGTTTATTTAGTCTGCTTTCACAGAACCAATTCCCTTTCACTGAGCGCACAGTTTTTAGAACTGCCAAGGAAGAGGATTGGCTGGACCAGTTATGAACTCTAAGTATATGGAGAGTTTTCAGTGAAGATTCGCAAGGCCCCAGGGAACTGGTCTAACAGATGTTGTCAGCATGGCAGGAATGGGGAGAGAAGAACTTCAGTTTAGCCAGATTCCTCTGGAGACCTCTCTTAGACTGGGCTTCTCTGGCTGAGTTACCGCAGATTTGATATTCCAGACCAACAGCTGGAACTGAGAGGAGGGGCTGGTGGTAGCTGTGTGCAGGTTGCTATGGGTAATTGGAGGTAAAAAAGTGGCTCACCTAACTGCATTCTCAACTACAGCCATTATTTAATTCCTTTTTAAAAGTACTTGCTGCATTCAAGAAGAAAATTCTTTTCCGGAGTGGGGAAGCGATGGGGGGCAGACAGGGATATATGCATATATACTCACATCTTACTCAGGATGTTATGTTTGGGAGTGCAAATTTGAGTGGCTTGCTCAATTATTTTTCACTGTGTGCATTCCAACAGTAATAAACTTGGAAAACTGAAACACATGAGTCTATAGTAATTGTTTTTTATATAGTGTGATAATTCACAATAATTGCTTGCAAAGCATTTCCCCCTTCTTGTCTGCAGAGGTAAATACATTAAAGCTGCATTCTTCTATACTATTTTACAATCTATTAGCATAATAACCCATTGTAAAATAAGCCCTGCTACTGTGGAAAAGTGTGTGATATTAGTCCATTAGACACCTTTGTCTTATATACAAGCAACTAATGACACTATTTATGGGCATTATCTTAGCTCGGTATATGCTTGTTACCAGCTAATAGATTCAGAGCATGAGATGCTGTTTGATAAAAGTTATCCAGCACTAACAATCCACCATGTCTCTAGCCTCTTGCCTGAAAATTGCTTTTAGCCCCATGTGAATGGAAAAGTCATCTTGATAAATTTAGCTGCAAGCCAAGTTATAACCAATGTTCACAGAGTGTAATCAAATTAGATCTAAAGCCTTTAATTTCATCATTAGCATGTACTATTTCTTCCTCAAACCTTGTAATTAAATAGCATATTAGGAATAGATAATTTTTTCCCTTTCATACATTTATTAGGTATCTGGGGTTAAATTTGGAGCTCTGTTATGATACACATCTGCTTATTCTTAAATTAGAATGGTTTTAATGATACCTGAAGAATTAGAAACGTAATTGGTTAACTAAACTAAGGGAATTCATGGCAAAAAGATATCATTATGTTTACCCAAGCACTATTATAATCTGAGAGTTGTATAATTAGAGAAATTATACAGAGGTAAATTAGGCCCTCATTATTTACTTTTCTTGGACATTTTGTGGGTTTGTAAAAAGTTTGCACTGCACACAGATGAAATTAATTCTTCTTGAGGTTTATATCTGGGTTACTACAAGTCAAGAATTTCTGAATAAATGCTCTTTTTGTTGTCCCAGTTAGCTATAAGAATCCACAGCTTTGCAGTTAGGAAGTGCTGATTGTTGAGAACAGAGGCCATGTGGGCTGCACACCGAGGCAGAGCGGAAGATTCTATTACTGCTGAGGACATAGACAGCTCTGTTCGTGGCCAGATGGACTGGTCTGGGTCTCAGGGCAGCTCTGGTTTAGGGGCTCTCTCCCCTTTCGCTTATTCCTCTTTCCATCTCAAACAGGATCTACTGCTGGAATTGGCCAATCCAATTCCCAAGAAGCTGGCAGCTCAGTGGTTATCAACCCTGGCTGCCTGTCAGAAGCACACAAAACCAGATCTACAATGAAAAATTATAGATACTTGCACCCCTCCACCCTCACCACCATTCCAATTCAATGTGCGGCTAGGGTTTCACTCACTGTGGGAACTCCGACAGGGATGGAAGATAACAGCACTGGGGCCTGCTGTCCTGTCCTGGCTGCAGAGCCAGGTGGTTTGCTTTCATTGAGCCTAGAGTCACCTTCCCTTGGAAGCCACTGGTGACTGATCAGACGTGACACACAAAATGAAGCAACTGTGTCACCCTTCACTCAAGGTGTCACTTTATGGGTACCATAGAGAGAGAATTTGCTCATTCCTTTGAGAAATATTAAATGGACACTTACTTGCTACTCATGCCAGGTACTCTTGTAGAGTCTACGGATATAATGGTGAAGAAAACTGGCATTTTTTTAAACCTAGGAGGGGAAATGAAAAAAGAGAAATGAAGGGAAATACATACAACACAGTAAGTTGTTTTCAGGAAGGAAACAAAGAATAAAGAATGGCAATTTTAAGTCGTACAAAGACTGGCTTGCAAAGAAGTCTGGTTGAAGCCTGGTTGTTGGGAGGGGCTCTGTAGAAGCCAAGGCAATCCAAGGAACTCATTCTCAACAGCCAGGAGTGGATTCTATTGCTCTCAACTTACCTTTTCATTTGTTATGGTTACATTTTTAACCTGTCTACGACATGAGGACATTGGTAGGATTTGTTTCCCATGGCACTGACCCATTGCCACATCCACCTGCTGCCTCCTTTAGATACGGCATGCCTCAGTTTCCCCATTTCTCCCTCTGCTCAGTGGTAGACTGGCTTTCAATTTTGTCTACAAAGAGTGGCCACCTGAAAAAGACTCTTGAATTATAAATGTCCCTTCCTTCTTGTTATTCCTCTGTGCCCAGCTGCTATCAGAGCTGAATCCCCTAGAGTGAGCTTTCTTTTCTTTTTTTCCAAGGATCCCCTCAGGGCACAGGTTGTGCAGGAGGTGGAATAATGACATTCTCAAGCACTTCCTTCTCAGTCCTTCCAGGGAAGCCCTCTGTGCCATGATGTTGACGCTGCCTCATTCTCTGCCACAATGAATAAATATATTTAAAATGGGATTAGTTTGGGAGCCCTTGGCTTGATTTACAACATTTTTTCTATTCAGATGTGCTGCTACTATTTATCTGTACAAAATAAATATTAAAATTATGTTCAAACCTCACATTAAATTTATATTTGTGATATTACAATTTTATTTCTGTCAAGTGATAATTCATTTTTCAGACATGAGGCAAAAATAAGAGCAAATAGGCAAATAAAAAGTGGGTATTATTTTTCTCCTGATTGTCTCCTTAAGACATTTCTCTGGCCTTATTCTTTTCTCACATACAATCTAAATAATAATATTGAGGAGATGAATACAAAATCCTTGGTTCTTACAATATATCCAGGTGAGCTGTTTTTATTGAAGTTTTTCTATTTCTTGGGAACCACAGAGACAGGAGCAGTGGGTCCTTTGTCATCTGCTATTTGGGGGTGTCCCATTAGTACCAGAGACTCACAGTTGATATGACTTTGGGGTTGTATTTTCAGTTGCAGAAATGGTAATTGCCAGCATCTGCCTTTTTTTTTTTTTTTTTTTTTTTTTTTTTTTTTTTTTTTTTTTTTTTTTTTTTTTTTTTTTTTTTTTTTTTTTTTTTTGCTAGTTGGTCTTACAACTAGTGGCCAGTGTCCAACTGTATGGGGTGACTAAAGTTAGAGGATAAGTTTGGTTATGGGACAGCCTTGTGTCTAGAACTATGACCTGATCAGGCCATCACACTATTCTTTGATACTATAGGACTGTAGCCTATAATAGCAATAATAATAACTGTGGTGATTAGACCTTATTAGTTTTGAAATTATGATCTTAGAAATAGTGAGAAAAAGAAATATAATTAACAAATTGCAAGCAGGTCTCTATCCCTAAAAATGGACACTACTCTTTAACTTTGGAAGAATTCGGTGATATAACTTTGGAGATTACAGTATTACAGTCTAAAGACCTAGGTCTCTCTATGGGTTGACTTACAAAATTTGTTTATTTTTTCTTATTTAAAACAAGTGGTTTAATCAGAATAATGCTAAAAGACATAATACTTGTTGCTTGTAGTAAGGTATTTGACAATCTTTCATTGATAATATTATTAAGAATGAGAATTATTACAGTTACCATATAGTGGATGCAAAGGTACTGTGATGCTTGCTCCATGCACACTACTTTAATTTGTCTCCATAGAAAGTCTATGACCTAGGTAATATTATTGTACTCATTTGAAAGATGGGAAAACCAAGGATTAGCAAAATTAAGTGATATCTGCAAAGTCATCTCAGTGATTCAGCAGTGGAACTGAGATTTAAAAACAGATCTGTTTCAGACCCAACTTGATGTTCTTACTCAGTATCCTTTATTCTCTATGGAGAAGATCTTTTTAAATGTGGAAAATAAAGTTAATAGGAATTTTTAATTGTTTGATCAACTGTACACAAAGAATAATGAGGTAATAAGGACTCCTAGGTTTCAATTTTTGGTTTAATCATTTATTACTGTTTTGTCCTCAAACAAGCAACTTCTCAGTTTTGAGTTTTAAATAGCCTCTTCTGAAAAATAAGACTAATATTTTGTGTCTCAAATGAGATGACAGGAAAGTATTTTGTAATTTGAAGAGACTTTGTGTATGCCTCAAATTTGCTCCTTGCTTCTGTCTTACTCAACATTTTCATTATACTGAAGACATGTAGGGCATAATAATCACATTTTAATTACATAAGCATTAAAATTAATTAGGCTTGTGGATAACACAAGCCTAAGAAGGATAAACTACTGAGTGAGGTAATCAGGACACAAAATTGGTATCTGTAGGCTGAACTAAGAGATCAAGTCATTTAAGATGAAATTTAAACACTTGAGAAAGCCACATAAAGGACAACAGTATTTATTGCATTCTAAAGTAATGCCTAATAATGACTGAGCACTTACCATGTGCCAAGTTCTATTTTCAGTGTTTTTCATACAGGGTCCAGCAGAAGTAAGGTCTGCTTGAGTGATTGGTAGGGTAATAAAATGGGTGTAACAATTTAAAGTTTTAATTTGAATATTTCACTTAAAATGTCATATGGTGTGCTTGAGTGTGATGTTGTTATGCTATAGAATTACACACTTATGATTTTGTAATAGAAGATTTTGTAATAAAAGGGGGCATTTTTTCTGTGCTGGACCTTGTGTATTATCATATAATTCTCATAGCAACTGTTTGGAATAGGCACTTTGCATAGTTTTCCTTTACAAGTAAAGAAACTGAGTCACAAAGAGATTATTTGCCTAAATTCTAGTAAGTGGAGGAGATTGCATATAAGCCCAGGAAATCTGGGCTCTTTCACAGTATCTCATGGTGCATTGTTAAAAAGCTAACACAGCCCTGGTCGATGTGACTTTCAGTTGGAGTATCATCTGGTGGACTGAAAGGTTGCAGCTTTGATCCCTGCTCAGGGCACATAGCCGTGTTGTGGGTTGGATCCCCAGTTTCTTGTACACACCAGTTGGGGTGTGTACAAGAAAGCAGCCAATCAATGTTTCTCACATCAATGTTTCTCTCTCTCTCTCTCTCTGCCTTCTCCTCTCTCTTAAAAAAAGGCATTGAAAAATATGTCCTCAAGTGAGATAAAAAAAAAAAAAGCTAACAGTTTTTGGCCATATCAAGAGAAATGTTACATCTAAGAGAGAATTAGTAAGAGTTTTAGCCAACATCCTCTTGGATATTCTACAGATTTTATATAATTATATTCATACATTAATGGGTGTTGACAAACCAGATAACATGCAGAAAAGGGTTGTCAAGATAATGTCATCTACAGGGATATTTGGGGAAATGTGAAAAAGAGCTTGAGAAGAGGAAATATGATTGGACAGCCATCTTCAGGAATTTGCTGCATGGAGGCTAGAATTGAACTCCTCTGTGAACTGTAGAGAGCAAATCCAAGTGTATGGATGGACATTAGTGGGAGGCAGTTTCTGTTTAGTATAAGTCAGACCTTCCTGAAGACGAAATCTATCCACTATTAGAATGAGCACCTGGTCACCAGAAGTATTCAAGACAAGAACGCCTGAGTAGTTTTCCATCAAAAGCTGAGTTGTTAGGGGACTTCTGCATCAGTCGGAGTATCCATAGATTGATCTCTAATGTCTTTTACAGCCTCAAGATTTTACCCCTCAATTCATCAGGTATATATGTGCCTCATGTTTTATCCTTAAATATAAACTTTTTTCCTTTGGAGTAACTCCAAAAAGTTAATAATTAACTAGATTTAAAATTTCATGTTTTGTTGATGTGGACAGTCCCTGTAATTAGGGAAGGGGTGAACACTTGAGCTAAGCTGGCGCAATTGGGTTTCCTCTTTTCGAATTTGGAACTTGTCTTGCTGGGGCTGGGGTAGTCATTTCCACGCTGTAAGTGGCGATATTGGAAACACTGAATGGCAAGGAAAACAATTAAGCAGAGACTTAGTAGAATGCAGAAATAAGAAACCACATGATCTGAGAGAGGGAATAAGAGACATTGAGAGATGATGAGGTTGATTATTCTGGTTCCCACTGGCTTGCAAATGCTGGATTCCAGTGCCCTAAGCCTGGCTGGATTGTTGCTTCGGGTTCAGGGACACACCATTCCATGGTCCCCGTTACTTTCCATTATTTTGCTCAAACTAGTCTGAATAGGTTTCTATACTTTGCCACCCAAAGTACTTTAATTTTAGGTGATTCTTTTTAAGCAGGGGGATTCTTCTTTCTTTGAATCAAAAACTTACTTTCACTGTCTTAGATTGCCAGTTAGTGGTAGGAAGTCACTACAGGTATACATTTTCCTGCAAGATATAATGGTTATAATTAAGTGATTCAAAAGGACTTTAGTTTAGAAGGGCCAGGGCTATCCAAATGTCAGACTAAATTATAAAGTGAACAGAACTAAAATGCCACAGGATGTAACCATTCATAATTTATGAGTAGTGGGATCAGGTCAGTCCATAAAATGAGCTGGAATAATTTTTTAATGGTTTCATATATTTTTATTAAAAGATATATCTCAATAGCAATGAAACACTGAAGATTAACAACATTGCAAAAGAGTGAAATATTCTTACCACACCCCTGGGACCCCATGTTTTTCATTGTGTACTGGGGGAAATGTCATTAGTTGAGGCACTGCTTTAGTAGCCTTTGGGAATCTGAACCACGGATAGTTTAGGTGTGACATTCGTTCTCAGGAGGATCCTATGCTGCTGTTTTGCTGTGGCAGAAATCTCATGTGTTTTCCAGGAGAGACCCGCTCTGAAATGTAGACAGTGAAACAAATCCTCATAGGCTTCTGGAGCAGACTCCTGCCTGCCAAAAATAAATCCAAACTCGAGATTGTTTGCAATGGGTATACGTGACAGAACATTTGCAGTCATGTCACTGAAAATGTTTGTTTTGCTGGGTCTACATGGTGAATAGGATACAGATCAGTGAGCAAAGAAATGACTTGCTGAGTAGGCTGGACATCGTTGATGAAATGTTTGCTGGAAGCACGTACCATGAGTCTTGCTTCTGCACCCTATCTATTGGTTGCCATGCTGGTTGACAGCATTTCTAGCCTCAGTGTTTATGAGAAACGAGATGAAGCATTTGTCATCATTAAGGCTCTAGATTGTTTTCTAAGAGTGTTAAACCTTCTGACCATATTGTAACTCATGGAGTTTGACCTACATCCCTTTTGAAGTTTGGATCAGATGGAAGGCGGCTATCTTTTACTTTTATGGAATAGGAATGTGTTATAGAGCTGCTAGTGAAGTAATTGCGTGAAGTAGATTGAATTTTCCCATTGATTTATTGTATAAAATTAGAGATGTGTACTCTGAAAAGAAACCCACTAAATAGATAGTAGTTCACATTGTGTTTTAATTTTCACCTGAGGAGGGTATGTTTACTGATTATAGAGAGAGAGGAAGAGGAGGAGAAGGGAGGGAGAGAGAGAGGTGGGGAGAATGAGAATGGGGACAGAGAAGGGGAGAGAGAGAGAGAGAGAGATGAGAGAGATGAGAGAGAACGTAGGTATGTGCCCTGACAGGGTACTGAACCTGCAGCCCCTGACCAGGGATCAAACCTGCAACCTTTTGGTGTAGGGGATGACGCTTCAACCAACTGAGCGACCTGTCCAGGGTGAGAGTAGTTCACCTTTAGTACCTTTGTTTTCTTCGATGCAATTTCTCTGCATCAAAGCTTCTCCCTAACCACTGGCTAACTCCTTAGTACTCTATTGCTAACTCTAGGGGTTTCATCCAAGCTAGCGATCTCATTATGTTATTTCCATGCTTCTAATTTCCTTTTTTTCCTTTAGTCTGAGTATATTCATATCATTTAGCCAACCTGTACCATGATATCATATACCAGTTCAAATCTCCAAAAACATGACACTTATAATGACAGGATGGAAGCTGGGCATCTCAGTGAGGGTATGGACCTTGAATATATTATCATTTTAAAATCAAGGAGTAATACAGGGAAATAATCCCTGAGAGATACAGTTACCATTGACTAAATTAATCTCTCAGATTAGAGCTCTATATATTCAATAAGATATTCTGAAAGAATTGAGGAAAAATGAGTTAGAATTCATTAAATAATAACCCTCCTAAATTGCATAAAATCATGTTTACTTTTCACCACACTGTTTTGGGTCTAAGTAAACAGGAATTTTTAATTACCTGGGATTTAGTGAATCTACCTTTCTTTTGTGGTTGGTTTGGGAGGGAGGGAAAGGGGACTTGACTGGTTGAAGTTTGTGTTTGAAGCCTCTGTTTGGCAAATAGCAGCAAGCATGGCATTCTTTTGCCTGTGAGGAAAAGTGAATATTTTGAGAAATCGGGAAAAATAACTTCTGATGTTAACTAGATTCCTCAGGGCTATAATAATACCTAGATTTGGTTTGTTTTTCTGAATTTCAATAAGTGGCATTGGGGTTTGTTTGATTTCTCTATTTTCAAGTTTTTATTCTATGCATCCAGAGAGAATGATAAAATATGTATAGTTACAGAGGCTTAAAATGTCACAAATTTAGTTAAACTCATTAATAGTATAGTACAGTACAGCATAGTATAGTATAGTATGAATTCAGTTCCACTGTGCACCATGTCATGTCCTATCTGCACCTGAGGTATAGTGCACTCTTCTAGTGACAGAATAGAAAGCCTCTGCCACAGTTGTTACCTGTCCCACTGACGTTCCTGTGATAAAGAGGTGCATGGCACCAAGCTGGGCTTACTTTAGCAACAATCACTGCTTACATTTATTCAGCACTCACCATGTGCCAGACACTGTGCCAAACGCTTTACTTGCATTATCATAATAAATTCTCTAACCAGCTTATTGCTCTGCCACAGATGAGTGAACCAAAGCTCAACACGTGAATTAATGTACTCAAGCCCATTCAGCTAGTGATAAGTGGCAGAGCCCGAACTTAAAACCAAATCAGTCCCTGCCAGGGCCCATACTTATAATCACTTTTCTCAACTGCCTCTTTCTCTGGTTGCCATTTAATAGCGAGGTTATCTGACTATGTCACATCAAAAATGAGTACAATGCAAACTGTTAAAATAAGCCATCTGAACAAGAAGTTTGCTGAAAAAGTGGTGATGGAATATGGACCTTAGCCAGGGTGAAGTTTCTGTGCTTCAAGACACAAAAAACATGGGAGATTTTTTCTCCTTAACAGACTTTATAATAGCTTGTCAAGTATCACTGACCTAAGAGAGGACAATAGCAACCCAGAAGGGCACTTTTATTTCTAGGATAGTCTAAAAATAACCTATTTGATTAATAGCCACATCCGTGGAGAATAGAGGTTGGCATTAGAGGACAGGAATACAGTTCTCATTCTCACTTCCCAGGTGTTTCTCAAACTGGTCCACTTACTTGGATTCCCCACTTATTTTGACTTTTTCATTTAACCTTTGTGTATCACTGGGATATAATTTATTCAGAGTGTATAACCTCAATTCATGGGATATTTTTGCCCAAAGCAGGACAGAGATAACCATTTCTCTCTGAAATAAATCTTGGTGACCTTTGTATTACAGTTTAGGGTATTTACAAGTCTTTGAGATAAACAATCAGAATATGGCAATAAAGGTCATCTTGAGGCTCAGTGACCCTGTTACATCATTACATCACTCAGTTACCTAGTTCAGAGGATGGAAAAGCCCTGAAGGTGGTGACCAGGTGTCTCCATGAGATGTTTAGGCACCACTAACTCAGGGCAGTTAAATTACCCATCAGTTTGGGGCAAGAAAAATGAAAATTGAATGAACTGATCTGTTTCCTTAAAAATTTGGCTCTGGTTGTTGCATGGAGTTTTTTCCTTAGAGAAAAGAAACTGTTCTCAATATTGAGATAAGAACTCATCTACTGAGACATAATAACTGTCTTTAGTAGAGGGTGACAAAAATATTTACTTACCCAAACTGTTTTGATTATATTATCTAAGCATGATAGTTTGTAAAAATGTGGGTAGAAAAGTTCAAGTACAGAGTTGTAGATAACAACAACAGTAATTATAATAGCCACAGATTCCTCCCATCCCCTCATCATGCACCTTTGTAATGTCCATTGACTACTCCATCTGTGAAGAGTTGGAATTGCTTTCTCTACCCACTTGAGTCTGACTGGTTTTATAGCTTTCTTTGACTAGTAGAATGGGGCATAAGTAATGTTGTAAGAGTTCTAGTCTAGGTGATCTTGCAGTTGATCTCACACTTTTGCTGTCCTGAGACACCCTTGTGAAAAACCTAGGCTAGCCTCCTTGAGAACGAGAGACCTTGTGAGCAGAGATATTCCAGCTTAGGGTCATTAACCAACCAGCATGCCCACAGCCCTTTCACGGGATGTCCTGCTCCAGTTGACTTCAGTCGACTCACCAGCTTCCTGTAAAATCACCCAATTGCCCCACATACTAGTGAACAATAATAAAATTATTGTTATTGTAAGCCTTTAATTTGGGTAGGCTTTTATGTAACAATAGATAATGGTTATATATAGTGTCATTCTAATACACACATACACACTTTAAAAGGAAAATGTATCTCTGGGTGGTGGAATTATGATGATTTTAATTTTAGTTTTATATATTTTCTAATAAACCTGCATGACTTTAATGACAAAATTAAAAACAAATGATATTGAACATAATGCTGCTTTTAATAAAATGACCATTGCAAACAACCAGTTGCTAATTGGCAACTCAATTGCTTTCCTTAGGGAGTCCTTTGCACAATATTGTTCCACTTATTCACTACTGTCTGAAAAACCACCCCAAAACTCAGTGGTGGAAAACAACAAGTATTTTATTTTGTTCAAGGTTTTGTTGATGGTGAATTTGGCCTAGGCATAGCAAGGGTGGCTTATTTCTGCTTCTTCACAATGGGGTCTCTGCCGGGGTACTCAAATGGCAGGAGGTGATTGAGATAGCTCAACTGGGGTCATATGCCCAGGGCCTTGTTTCTAGCTGTGGGCTGGGTTCCTTGCTTTTTCTATATGTTGTGGCTAGTGGAGCTGGAATGTTGAAGAGGGCTTCTTCAGTCACATATCTGGTACATGGGCTGGGCTGAGTAGAGCAACTGGGGGGTTAGCCAGGCACCTCTCTCTCTCTTTCTCCCCTCAACCCCAAAGGCCCTCAAGTCTTTTCTATATTCAAGTTTGAGCAATGAGGCAGTCTCAGAGTAGTCAGATTTCTTGTTTGATGGCTGCTTTTACCCAAAGTAAACAATCTAAGAGGTGGAAGCTGCAAGCCTTCATATAACCTGGTCTTGGAAAACACAGAATGTCATCATTACATTTATTTGGTTGAGAGAACCACTAAAGTCAGCTCAGATTCAAGTTTATAAGGATTACTACTCAATGGAGTAGTAGCAAATATTTATAGCGATATTTATCTACTATAATCTACCCTACGGCCACAAATTATTTACACACCTTCCACATGAAAAATAAGTATATTCACTCATACATATATTTTTCCAAGTTTCCAAGGACTTTCTACCCAAATTACATCATATTACAGCATTGGCTGTCAAGGATCTGTATATCTGGGTATGGATAAATCTCCTTGGATATCAATCATTGAGCTCAACTCCTTGAGTACAGATTCTTCTTGATCTGAAGACCCATGAGCTACAAAAACATACTATTTACACCTACACACATGCAACATACAATGGTGAGAAAGGTCTAGTATAGCTGCAATGGACACCTCCAACCCAAAAGGAGAAGAATAAGTGGCACATGGCAGTCAGTTATTCATAACAGCTCTGAAATCTAGCCAGGCACATATCATCAATTCTCTATCCTGGGGACAGGGGATGTTATGGAAGGAATTTTTGTGTCCTCCAAAATTCATATGTTGAGATACTAACTCCCAATGTGATGCTATTGGCAGGAGGTGAATAGGTCATGAAGATAGAGGCTTCATGAATGGGATTAGTTCTCTTCTAAAAGAGATCCCAGAGAGCTCCCTCACCCTTCGGCCATGTGATGACCTATAAAGCAATCTGCAACCCAGGAGAGGGCCCTGATATAACCAGGCTAGCACTCTGGTCTCACTTTCAAATTCTAGAACTGTTAAGAAATGAATTTCTATGGTTTATAAGCCACCCAGTCAAGGGTATTCTGTTATAGCTACCTGAACTGACTAAGACATGGAATACTCCTTTTCTGAGATGCAATTTCCTAATGGGCAATAATTAGGAATGATTCCTGAGAATAATCTCTGCTCTAGAAATTGTTCCCATTGTATCAGGAGAGTCTAAAGAATCATGCCTCCATGGGTTTGAAGCCCGACTCTGTATTTGCTACCTTACATGACTCTGTGAAACTTATTTTATTTCTTAAGCCTCAGGTTCATCATCTATAAAAAGCATATCTAATACAATTTTATCATAGAGATTAAATGGGTTAATACATGTACTTAGCATTTAACAACTATGAGTTTTCATCTCTCTGTGGTATTCTATTAAACAATGGCAAAATTATCACAGGCCTTGAGAAGACCACAGGAATTCCCCCAAACAGACACTATTATGGGGTAATCTCCTACAGAACTAATCGGCAGTGAATTGGGGCATGTCTCACAGAATGTTGAATAATGTTGAATAATGAACTTTAATTGCAGAATGGAAATTTCAAGAAAATCTCAGCTCAGTTACCAAAAAAAGAATACTGAAGTCTTTAGCAGTTATCATGACTGATGTCATATGCTGGATGCTGTTCTTTCACCTCTTGGTGGCATTGTTTCACGGTCTACAATGTTAAGTATAGGTTTATCCTTTCATCTGCCATAAAGAAACTCTTGTGAACAGAATTCTAAGCACAGAGAATGGCACCCAAATTTGACCTGACCTGGTTAAAATGTTTGACCCTACCATCTGGCTCAGAGTTGAGCAGTTGCTCAAAAGCTTTCATAGTCTCAAGTGGTTGGCTTAGATCTTGGAAGTTACCACTCCATAATATGAGGACACAGTATTTACTAGCAACAACTGAGTGGGAAGAAAACACACCAGATTAGAGTAGCTCCATGGTCTTGCAACACAACCCTACTTAAAAAGGTAATAAGATGTTGTGGTCTCAAGCATAATGTTTGGATCATTCTATAGGTGATTTAAAGAAATTCCAATGTACATGTAAATAAATACTCATGGATAACAAGGGAAATCAGAAAGTTGAAATGTGCATTCCAAGTTGATTGCTGACTTGTTTTACTGTAAACATATGTTTTTTCATCTTCTTCTGGAACTGTACGCAGTGAGACACATACAAGTCAGCACATGCAGCAGGCAATGTCAGTGCTGTGCCAGAGTGCCCTTGATCCATTACTACATCATCTCCTGTCTCTTTACCATCTTCATGCACTCTGGCTCCTCTGTTTTTTTTTTTTTTTTTTTTTTTTTTTTTTTTTTTTTTTTTTTTTTTTTTTTTTTTTTTTTTTTTTTTTTTTTTTTTTTTTTTTTTTTTTTTTTTTTTTTGGTTTTTTTTTTTTACTTCCAATATCCAACGGCAGCAGCTTTTTCTGGGATGTCCATGGGCTGCTGCCGCTTACTTGGCTGGTGTGCCTGGGAATTTACATCTCCTTGGGCACAGCCCTGAGTGGTCCAAGCACGCTGCTGAGGGCCAGTCTCTAGTATTCCAGACCCCCCTGCAGAATTAGGCCACAGTTGACTTCTGTGGGAGTTTGCTTCATATCATATCTCTACTTGGCCTCCTTCTCCTTACAGTCCTACTTCCCCTGATGCTACAGTTTTTTTCCCCCAGGGAGTACAATCCATTAAATTGTTTTCATGTAAATTCTCATGCCAGGGTCCGCTTCTAAGGAACATACCCTACAGATAGCATAGAGGATATCAAAATTACCTTTGATAATCCATTATATTTCCTATAAGACACATGAGATATATATAACCCTAAAAAGTAGTTTTGGTACACTAAATTGTGGGAACCACTAAGATACACCAAGGAAGGAGTAAAATAAGATTCTATATAGAGATGCCTTGATTCTTAAGCTAGTTTACAAATCTCTGACAGTAAATTCTAAATGGCTCTGCTTGATTTTGTGGTTTATTTCATCATGTTTTAATATTAAGCTTCTATAATTTGAATACATATTAATAGATTTGCTTGTTATTATTGTTGGGGAGATAAAACAACACTATATGGGGAGATCAAATTCTAAAATCAGCAGGGAATTTAAATGCATGTGTAATGATGAAATTAACCTCTATTTTAAAAAATTTGTTTATTCACCATATATATTGAGCAATTTCTATGTGTCATGTATTATTCTTACTACTCTAAACACTGGGAATATGGCAGTAAACAAAACATATAAATCTGTGTTCATGAAGTTTTCATTCTAGTGGGAGGAGAGATGACAAACAATTTATTATATACTATGTCAGATGGAAAAAATGCTATAGAGGGAAACAAACCAGGGTAAGGTGGATAGGGAGTATTGTTTTATTTGGGTAATCAGGATGGGTCTCAATGATAAGGTGACATTTGAACAGAGACCTAAAAGAATTGAGGAGATTAGTCATGCTGATATATGGTAAAATATCATTCCAGGTAGACAGAACAGTGTGGTGAACACAGGTCTCCTGCTAGGGGAACATAATTGACTACAGTCCAGCTGCCACCCTCTGGATTAATCATCACATTCGCATGGAGGCCATAGTTCCCCTGAGTCTCTCCCAGCCAGTGGCTGAGCAGAGTGGGGTACTAACTCAGGACTATTCCACGAGATGGGGACACCCCTACAGGCAACTGTGGCTCAAAACACCTCATTTGCCTGCCAGGAACAGCCTTAGGACTGCACTGCAGTCTGAAAGTTTCCTGTGCAATCCTCTTCCCTGGCCCCCTCCCTTACAGCTGTCAGACCGGCACTGCAGTCTGAGGCCCTTCCCATCTCCTCCTCCTCCATCCCATTAATCCTGCACCCACATATCCCCTCAATACATTTTTTGCTCATGTAATCCTATCTTGACATTTGCTTCTTAGAGGGTGAAGCTAACAAAGAGCAAAGTCAAAAGACCAAGGCGGAGCTTGTGGTTGTAGTTGAGGAACAGCAAGATCATCATAGTAGGAGCAGAATTGGACAGGGGAGAGTAGTGGGGGGTGGGGAAAGGATCTGGCAAGTATCTTAAGGATCCAGAGCTTTACTCTGTGGAAGACAGGGACACCTTTGGAGGATTTTGAGCAGTGGGAATGTGAGCTAACATTTTACAAAGACCCTCATTACTGGTGCACGGAGAACAAATCATAGGAGGGAAGGGCAGAAGCAGGGAGACCAGTTTGGAGGCCACCAAAGAATCTGGCTGAGAGATGATAGTGTTTGCAGGAGGTGGTTACTGGGGGAGGTAGTGAGCAGTGGATGAATTCTGAATATATTTGAGAATAGAGCCAACAGGATTTGCTGATGGTTTGGGTATGAAGTATGGGAAGAAGAGGAACCAAACAGAACACCAAGATTTTTGGCCTGTGCAAATGGAACTTGCAGTTACTGAGAGAGGGGAGACAGGATATTGTGAAATGTCATTATAGGTGTCCTCATTTAAATAGGTTTCTCCTGACTGTTTGCTGTCAGTGGTGCTTCTCTGATATTTCAACTTCATTACAAATCATACGCTTCATTCTGTAGTTGCTGCTGCTACTATTGCTACCTACCCATGAAGACCTACTCTCCAAACCATCAGAGATATATAAAATCTTAAAAAAATACATATATGTATATTTCCCACTTCTCATTTAATGCTTACAACAACCTCATGAAATTTAGCTCATATTTTTTGTTTGTTTGTTTGTTTTGTTTTTGTTTTTGGCCTGAGGTCACATAGAGAGTTAGAGCCAGACTGAATCCAAGATGGTGTGACTAAAGCTGCGTCCTCATCATGCTCTGTGCTTACTTCTGCCCCGTGTGGCCCTTCTGCAACTGTTTAGTGTCCACCACTGTCTTCTTACCACTGTCTGTATGCTTCTTTAGAACAGGATAGTATATAATCAGCTTTATATACTACCACTTCAGCTACTAAACTTCCTTGTATAAAATAGGTTTGATAATGCCATGTGGCCTTTTGTGACTTTCCCCACCTACTTTGTAACTAACTAATGAAACTTCATGAGAGTTCCTAAAAATGATTATGTCATATCATTGGCCTGATAATATCCAATGCCTTACTTGTCCTTTAGCTGTACAACACTGTGTGGCCCCACTTGAAACTTCTGTCCGAATTTCAGCAGCTGGTTCTTGGGTTCTACCACCCTGGTACCTCTCGGTTACTCCCGCCCCAGAAACTTCAGGGAGAAGAACCTGTCTGAAATCTAGATCCCATGATCTCATTTCTGATGCTAGTCGTGATGTTCATGTTCTGGGTAGAGAGAGATTTAGACACATTTAATTCTTTGCCTATGTGTTCTCTTTCCCCTAATATTTGAAGGGCTCCCTTTCTGCTGAGTTAGGCGCTTGAGAACACTAATGTTATTTGACATATGTAAATTACATAAGCAGGTTGGGTTTTTATTGCAAAGGAAAAGCTAGAACAGCAAAATACTGACTAAATGTTGAAATACTTTTTTCTTATCCATTCACAATCTTTTATATAAACTGAAAAGTTAACTCATAATTACTTGGCGACAGCAAAGTGCATTTGCAAAGATTCATCTTCAAAATGGCTAGCACTTTCTGATGCTTTGCAACTAATAACTCTGGACTGTGGGCATCTGATCAGAATTAATTGCAGTAGACTGGAGTTCTGCAAATGTTAAAATGTCTTTAGTTTTACAGACCAATAGATGCCATGGTTCAGCAGCTCTGTGTTATTATTAGTAAGCTACTTGAATCTTGAGGGAGGCAGCCCAACAAACAATTCTAACCTTTATAAATTAAATGAGAATTAGTGATTGTGCTTGTTGATTGTTTCGAGAAAAAGGATATAGAATAGAAATAATACCTTTTTTATCTACCAAACACTTTAATATATAAAAAGTTTGCTTTGCTTGAGAAGTAGAAAACTACATGTCATATTTTCTTTATATATTCATCCATCAATGGACACTGTTTTTGTGTCTTGGTTATTATAAATAATACTTCAATGAGAATGGGGGTATATATATATATATTTTAATTAATGTTTTCACTTTCTTTGGATAAATAACCAGAAGTGGAATTGCTGGATCATATGGTAGTTTTATGTAAAAGTTTTCGAGGAAGCTCCATACTGTTTTCCACAGTGGCTGTACCAATTGACATTTCCATCAACAGTTCAAAAGTGTTCTCTTTTGCCCACATCCTTGCCAGCTCTTGTTATTTCTTGTCTTTTTGATAATAGCCATTCCAGCAGGTGGGAGCTGATACCTCGTTATGGTTTTGATTTGTATTACCCAGGTGATAAATGATGTTGACATCTTTTAATGTACCTGTTGGCCATCTATCTGTATATCTTCTTTGAAAAAATGTCTATTCAGATGCTGTGCCCTTTTTTAAATTGGATTGTTTGTTTTTTGCTATTGAGTTATATGAAGTTTCTAAAAAAATATTTTGGACATTAACCCTTTATCAAATATGTGATTTGCAAATATTTTTCCCAATCAGTAGGTTGTCCTTTTGCTTTTGTTGTTGATCATGATGATGGTTTACTTTGCTGAGTAGAAGGTTTTAGTTTGATGTAGTCCCACTTACTTATATTTGCTTGTGTTGCTTTTGCTTTTGATGTAAAATCCAAAATATCACCAAGGCCAATGTTAAAGAGCTTACTGCCCGTATTTTCTTCTAGGAGTTTTATGTCTTACATTCAAGTCTTTAACCCATTTTTAGTAAATTTTTGTGTATAATGTATGACAGTGGTCTATTTTCATTCCTTTGCATGTGGTTGACCAATTTTTCCCAACACCATTTATTGAAGCAACTTTTCTTTCTCCATTGAATATTCTTGGCTCTTTTGTCATAAATTAATTGATGATATATGTATGGGTTTAATTCTGCATTCTCTATTCTGTTCCATTGCTGTAATGTTTTGATTACTGTAACTCTGGAATATAGTTTGAAATAAGGGAGCTTGGTGTCTCCAGCTTTGTTTTTCTTTTTCAAGATTGTGTTGGTTATTCAGAATCTTTTGTGATTCTATACAAATTTCAGGATTGTTTGTTTTATTTTTGTGAAAAATGGAATTTTGATAAGTATTACATGGAATCCATAGATTGCTTTGGGTAGTTTGGACATTTAAACAATATGAATTCTTTTAATCCATGAGCATGGAGTATGTGTCCATTTATTTATGCCTTCTTTAATTTCTTTTATCAATTTCTTCTAGTTTTCAGTGTATACAACTTTCACTTTGCTAGTTCAATTTATTCCCAGGTATTTTATTATTTTTAATGCAATTGTACATGAGATTGTTTTCTTAAAGTTTGTTATTAGTGTATAGAAGTGCAATAGATTTTTGTATATTGATTTTGTATCTTGTAACTACTAAATTCATTTATTAGGTTTAACAGGTTATTTTGGTGGACTCTTTAGGACTTTCTATGTATGATATCATGCCATGTGCAAATAGTGGTAGTTTTATTTCTTCCTTTCCAATTTGGATTCCTTTATTTATTTCTCTTGCCTAATTGCTCTGGTTAGGACTTCCAATACTACGTTAAATAAAAGTGTCAAAAATGGTCATCCTTGTCTTATTTCTGATCTTAGAAGAAAGGCTTTCAACTTTTAACCATTGAGCATGGATGCTAGATATGGGCTTGTTATATAGGGCCTTTATTATGTTGAGGTATGTTTCCTATACACCAACTTTATTGAGAGCTTTTATCATAAATAGATGTTAAATTTTGTGAAATGACTTTTCTGCATCTATTGAGATGATTGTACAATTTTTCCCTTAATTTTGTTAATGTGGTGTATCACACTGATTGGTTTGTGAATGTTGAACCACCCTTGCATCCATAAAGTAAATTCCATGTGATCATTATGTATAATTCTTTTAAAGTATTGTTTAATTCAGTATTTTAATACCTTGTTGAGGATTTTTGTTGGCATCACTCTATGTGTCAGGTATTGTATTAGAACACTAGGAAAAGTTGGCAAATCCTGGTACTAGTATCACTGTTGCCATTGGTGTTTAGCTAAATATTGAGAAGGGGAGAAAAAGGGGACTTGGATATGAGATTAATAAACTGAGAAGCATAAGACTTCTTGCTCAGCTAGGAAGCTATAGGTTCACACTCGAGGGGACCATAGCATTGTGTTCCACCAAGAGGATCAATAGTCCTCTCTTTCCCTTCCAGTACCAGATTGCCAGGTGGGAGCAGGGAAAGGCAGGCACTTGTGCTATAAAAGTCAAAATGGTGTAGGGAGAGGTGCATGACCAAAAAGGCTGCCAGTCTAGCCTGGGGAAAGAAACTGGGAGGTAAACCAATCCAAAGCCTGTGGAAGCCTGGGAAGTTGATTGTTTCTTTTGAAAGGGCACCTGGTTCATCCCAAACCCAGTATAATCCCAGGAGAACAAAGAAGTTTTCTCTCTCTTGGCCACCCAGTGATGCACTTGCCTCTTTGTTTGTGTACTCTCTCACCTGGGAGCACACAATCTTGTGGGTCTAGTAGCCATTACACCTGCAGCAGATAGCATGAGTTCTGAAAGAATTAAGCTTTCTCTCTCATGCTTGTGACTTACACTTGCACAATGCACACATCTGTTCTTTCCATGGCCATGTAGCCTTAGTAGCCACATAGCCCATGGCTTCCAGGAGGGAGGCTGAATACCACAGCATACAATGAACTATAGCTGAAATCCCATGCTAAGCTAGCTGGATTCTGGAATGGAGCATAAACTCTGGGCAGCGGCCTTCATCCTAGCCTTACTGAGGAAAAGATTGGGCTTTTTCCATGATGTGATGAATGGAGATGGGACACTGGAAAGTCAGGAGGGGAGCCTCCTTAATTGTACATCATCAATAATTCATACCACAAAGTCACATCTTCCTGTGCAGGTCTCAGGAAATTCTTTACCTTTAGACATGACAAGAGCCTTACTTCCACTGATACCACCACTTTTTTCCATGAGAAAGAAACTGGATATTATCAATCATTAAATGCTGGCTGGGGATGGAAGTTGCTGGGGCAAAGTCAAGAATGATGTTAAGGTTTCTAGCTTGCTCAATTTAATGGATAGTACCACTAGTGTTTGAGTCTTAGAAGGAGGAAGAACATTTGTAGAGAGAAAGATTAGCTCAGTTTTTAGTACTATGAGTTTTAGGTTCCTCTGGGCCATCCACATGAAGACTAAGTTATTGCATATTTGGGTCTTTAGTTCAGATGCATGATCAAAAGAAATGAGGTGACACTATAATAACACATGGATACTTTATCTGGGTTTGATTCCTGGCTCCACAGGGCACCAGGTGTGTGACCTTTATCAAATTTCTTAACATATCCTTCAGTTTCCTCATTTCTAACATGGAGATGACAACAATATCTACCTTAAAGATTAAATGAAAGCCTGGCACACGCATAGTAAGCAGTACTATGTGAATGCTAGCTCTTATTACTATTGCCATTGTATATAAAAAGTGCTAAGTATTTGTAGAATACATTAATAAATGCGATTATCTAGAGAAAGTATACAGAATGAGAAGACAAGAGGAATAAGAACATAAACCTGAGTTAAAAATCCCTTAAAAGGGTCATCATATGAGCTGCTGGCCAAGATGGAGGTGTAGGTAGATATACTTTGCTTTCTCACAGAACCAAAAGAAAGATAACAAGCAATTTAAAGACAAAAAACAACCAGAACTGCCAGAAAAAAAAAAGAACTGTATGGAATTCCAACAGCCAAGGAGTTAAAGAAGAAACATCCATCCAGACTGGTAGGAGGAATGGAGCCAGGGAGCCAGGGAGGAGAGGACCTGCAGCAAGGTGGTACCTGGCAGACTGGGTGAGGTGGCAGCTGGTAGATTAGGTAGCTGGCATTCATATGCAGGTAAAATGGAGGACCAACTGGGGAGTGAGACAGACAGTGCAACCCAGGATGTTAGCTTGGGAAAAGAAAGCTTCAAAACCTCTGGCTGTAAATACTTGTGGGGGTTATGGTGGCGGGAGAAACTGCCAGTCTCACAGAAGAGTCCATTAGAAGGTCCCACAGGATCCTAGAACATACACAGCCCACCCACCTGGGAATTGCACCAGAAGGGCCCAATATGCTTGTGGGTAGTGGGGTAAATGACTGATAGAGGGGCAAGAGCCGAGCAAGTGGCATTGTTCCCTCACTGACCCTTCCCCCAAATACAGCACCACAAGGGAGCAAAGTGGGTTGCCCCACCCTGGCAAATACCTAAGGCTCTGCCCCTTACAATGTAACAAGTGCACCGACACAAAGAAATATGGCCCAAATGAAAAGAACAGATAAAAAGTCCAGAAAAAGAACTAAGTGACAAGGAGATAGCCAACCTGAGATGCAGAGATCAAATCACTGGTAATCAGTATGGTCACAGAATGATTGCATATGGATGTAAAATAAAGGAAAAAGTGAAGTCTATACAAAGTGAAATGAAAAATATATATACAGGGAACCAACAGTAAAGGGAAGGAACTGGAATTCAAATCAACGATTTGGAGCAAAAGGAAGACAAACATTCAGCTGGAACAGCATGAAGAAACAAGAATTCAAAAAAAGGGGAGAGGCTTAGGAACCTCTGGGACAATTTTAAATACTCCAATACCCGAATCATAGGGGTGCTAGAAGGAGAATAGGAAGAACAAGAAATTGGAAACTTATCAGAAGAAATAATGAAAGAAAACTTTCCCAATCTGGCAAAGGAAATAGACATATAAGTCTAGGAAGCTCAGAGAATCCCAAAGAAGTTGGACCCAAAGAAGAAAACACCAAGACACATAATAATTAAATTACCCAAGATTAAAGATAAGGAGAGAAACTTAAAAGCAGCAAGAGAAAAGGAGACAGTTGCCTACAAAGGAGCTCAAATATGACTTTTAACTGATTTCTCAAAAGAAACCTTGCAGGCAAGAGGGCCTGGAAAGAAGTATTCCAAGTCATGAAAGGCAAGGACCTACATCCAAGATTATTCTATCCAGCAAAGCTATCATTTAGAATGGAAGGGCAGCTAAGTGCTTTCCAGATAAGGTCAAGTTAAAGGAGTTCATAATGAACAAAGAAAGATTCAGAATCCAGATGGTAAATTCCAATCAAGAACATGGGGAAAAATGCAATGCCCAGGACAAAGGATGGAGGATTAAATGGGGCAGTTAATTTTCAACCAGTAAAGTTCTTCTAGAAGGACAGTTCTGTCTAAAAAGCAAATGTTGGCTAGCCAAATACCCACACTTGGTTAAAAGTCAATAAGATGAGGAAATAAGAGGCAAGGTTTTGTTGATAACATGGTTTGGTAAAGTTGCAATATGCAGTATCGTGACCAAAACAGTTATTTTCATGCCAATGCAAAGAGCAACATGAATTCACAAATTTGGTATACAAACATGCTTTTGAAAGATGTATGGGAATCACAACATTGTAAATATGTGTTTTTTAATTTGTTGTGTTAATGTAATACATTTTGTAACCAGGTTTATAGAGGCCAGTGCTAGTGAATAACACTCCTATCCTACAGGTTCTTGAGCCAAAACCCCCAAATTCATCCTTGATTCCTCTCTTTACTCTTTACCACCTGCATTAGTTCATTAGGAGTTTCACTGACTCTAAGTTCCAAAGACATCTGATGTCCATTATTCTTTCTTCTTCTCAACTCTTATTCTCATAGAGCAAAGCAGAATCTTTTTTCACTTGGGCCACCTGCAGTAGCCAGCTGTCTGCCTGCTTCTCCCTGTAATCCATTTTCAAAACCCATATAACAGGGGGGTCAAACTCATTTTCATCAGGGGCTACATCAGCATCACAGTTGCCTTCAAAGGGCCGAATGCAATTTTAGGGTTGTGTAAATATAGCTATTCCTTAACAGTTAAGTGAGAGCTCAGCACTGCCGCTGGATAGAAACAAGGTGCTGGGCTGGATAAAACAAGGTGGAGGGCCAGATTTGGCCTGTGGGCCTTGTGTTTGCCACCTGTGCCATATGGGTTTTTACACCACCTATTTCTCCTGAGAGGCCTTAGACATTCAGAAGACTGGGCCCTTCTAATCATGGAGGTTCTCATCTCCAGTGTGATCCCCTCAGGGAGCCTGCTCTGGAAACTCAGTCTGTACAGCCCCACTTTCCTGATCACTTTCTAAAATATCCCGTTCTATTGTTCTCATTTCTCTTGTCTGATATTTCATCTTGATTCATTTATAACTTGTTTGTAACTTAAGTTCCATGATAGCAGAGGCCAGGCCTGGCCAACTTATCCACTGGGCACTGATAGGCACAGTGCCTTGGATCCACAATATTTTTAGAGGCTGGTGATAAGGTTTTAATTTTTTTAATTAGAAAAAAATCAATATAATAATAATAACAATGAATCCAGCTTGCAATAAGTTTATCTTTAAACAAAAATAGAAATTTTAATATTTTTTATGGAGGAAGGAGCCCACAAAAGTCATAAAGCAGCCGGTGCAGGCCTTGTCAATGTCCTTCACTGCACTGCCTCCAGCACCTAGAACTGTATCTGGCACACAGTGAGCCCTCGGCATAATTTGTTGTCCAGGTAAATGAAATAGCTTGAGATCTTTGGATTCTGGCCTAATAGAAATCAGGAGGTGTGTTTGTGTGTGTGTGTGTGTGATGTATCTTGTTTGCCCTTGTGGAGTCACTGTTGGTCCTTCTCCACTTGCCTCCGGGTCTTAGGAAGCTGATCTCTATGTGCACCAATGGCTTCAGATTGGGTTCAGCCAAGGAGAGGCACCATCAGGAGATTTGAGGATGGAAGGACACTGAGGTCCTGGGGTTTCCTTTGTGCTGAGTCAAAAAAAGACTTCATTTTCCCATTACTCTAATGACCAATGATAGTTGTAATAATTATAATAATACTAATTGATATTTATTAAGATTAAATCTGGTGTTGATATTTTTATGTAGCAAAATGGTATGATAGCACAATGTGACAGCCTTTACTTCATACTTGAATTTCAGAGCACAAAAATGATTGTAGATGTCATGAATTTTCTGAAAGTTCTCTTCTGATCTTTTGACATTCACACTCTATCACCTTGCTTCTAAGCTTTTCCTTCTATTGTTAACAGGTCTAGCTTTGCTAGATCCTTATTTGTCAATGGGTGTAGTATGTGATTGAGCAACTTTCCAACATCATTGTCATCAAATTACTGAAATATTGAATCTTTTGCAGTATATGCATTTTCATTTTTTTTTGCTTTTCTTTTTTTAATTTATTTTAATTGTTGTTCTTGTACAGTTTTCTGTCTTTTACTCCCATCCCAGCCCACTGCTCCAGCCATCCCCACCTCCCTCCCATTTCCACCCCCCCTAGTTTTTGTCCATGTGTCCTTTATACTTGTTCCTGTAAACCCTTCCCCTTTTCCCCTGAAATTCCCTCCCCTCTCCCCTCTGGTGACTGTCAGTCTGTTCTCAATTTCAGTGTCTTTGGTTATATTTTGCTTGTTTGTTTGTTTTGTTGATTAGGTTCCTGTTAAAGGTGAGATCATATGGTATTTGTCTTTCACTGCCTGGCTTATTTCACTTAGCATGATGCTCTCCAGTTCCATCCATGCTGTTGCAAAGGGTAGGAGCCCCTTCTTTCTTTCTTTCTGCTGCATAGAATTCCAGTATATGCATTTTCATGAGCAATATGTTTGCTCTCTGGGTTCCCCTGAACTTACTGCATCATAATGCCACAAACCTTTAGCGTTAATGGCCCTTTGTTCTCCAAGAATGACTAGCATCCTGTTTCCTGAGCTACAGATATAAGAGAATCCATGCAGCACTTAAAAAAACACTTCATTTCCTGAAGGAAGATTGTTATTCATGATAAAAATGGACATATGGTAAAACTTAAATTCTTCCAATAAGTAAACACTATGTGGTTCCTAGTTTCTAAGGTATTTCCACTTTGTCAGCGGCCCTTGGTTCTTATTTATTTTGTAACTTGCATATTTTCTAGAAAATCAAAATTCCAAAATATACAAAATATAAAGCTAAGATTTTAAAGTCATTTTAAAGGTTAATAATGGATAATTAAATGAGACAATACACATAAATGCACTTTTTTCTTTATAATCATCACCCAAGGACATGCTTAGAAAGAAAGGAAAGCAGGGAGAAAGAGAGAGAGAAGGGAGAAACACCAGTGTGAGAAACACCCATTGGGTGCTTCCCACACAGGCCTTGACTGGGGACTGAACTCAAAACCTAAGCATGTGCCTGACTGGGAATTGAACCCATGGTCTTTTGGTTTACGGGATGATGCTCCAATCAATTGAGCCTCACTGGCCAGGGCCATAAATGCACTTTTAAAGTATCTCAAATTAATGACTCAGATGAATTGGTTTTTAATATATAATGGTATTAGCACTAATGGCTAAGTTCATTATAATAATCAGTATGTGAATTTCCTGGTAATATGACAAGTGCTTGGAAGTACATCTCATACACTATTAGTGAAATGTGAGATAAGTAACTTATTAATCTATTTTTATATTTATTTTAGACAAGACTTTTTGCCATATTTCTAAGCAGCTTGCAGCTATATATGTAAATTTTGTTGATTTCTTCATTCTATCAGCTATATTACTGGTAGTTATATTGTATAACATTCCAAAATTTATTTACTTTGCTAAACCATATAAACTACATCTCACCCATAATCAGAGGTACATAATAATAATAAGACTTAGATCATTGTTGGGGGCATCAATATTTAAGTGTGATAGTTATTATTCTTTTATTGGTGCTATTACATGGATGTTTCATCACATTTCTGGTCTGGGAAAGTTCATTGGACCCTTTATCTCACTTGCTTTCCCTCTTCAGCATGATGGAACCTTGATTTGTGCTCAGAGTAAACATATCTCAGTCAGCTTCTATTTCCTTCTCTACGCCCATCTTCATTCCTCCTCTTATTTCTTCTCCCTTACCCTTCTTCTAAGATGTCACCTTATCCTATTGTTTTCCCCAAAAGGGGAAAAGGGAGGCACATATCTGATAAGGAGCTCTGGAGAGACATGGCACATTTGAAAACTGATTCTCAGTGTCTACAGGACACTGAGTCACACGGACAGCAGAGACGAGAGATGAACAGGTTCAGGAAGGGGGCAAGGCGATAGGGCTGACTGGTTGAGAGCACTGGCTGAGTTTGAACCCTGGCTTTACCACTCTCTGATGGTGTGGCCCTGAGGAAGTTAGGTCACTCCTCTGTGCTTCTATTTTCTCATCTATAAAATGAATGGGGATAATAATAATAATAATAACAACTGTTTCACGAGGTCCTTATCTGTATTCCACAAGATGAAGCATTTAGGGCATGCAGAACAGTGCCTAGCTCTTAGTATGTGCACAATCAAATTAGCCATTATAAATCAGGGAAAGAGAAGTAAAGTTGTTTTGGCCTGCAAAGGAGGTAAGAGAGTATGGGCTCTTTTTCCTGGTGAGGGGTAGAAAACAAGTGCCTGGAAGAAAGATATATCTATATATAAAGCAAATTTGTAAGGGAAAAAACCCCTCCACCTTTACGTACAAATATGGTTGGGAATCTAAGGTAACTTCTTGGCAATGGACTGAGCTTCCAGACTGCTCAGGAAAATGACAGCTGTCCAGAGAATATGACTCTTGGCTTGGACTGTGGAAAACAGTGATGAGAGAGGCAGAGGTGGGATGTAGACATAAAAGGAAGATGAGCTACTCAGCTTTGGAATTTCACATGGAACTCTGAAGAGGGGTGGTGGTAGTAGCATGTTTGCAGGACCCCAAACATTATGGTGTGGACCGTAGGAACAGTTATGACAAGTGCACTTGGACTGTAGGAGCCTGAGAGTTGAGGTTTGTGAGTAAACCTGTGAGTGTTCTGAATAGTTGGAAGATGCCCTGAGGTAACAGCTACTTTAAGCATATACGACAAGTTCTGATATTGAAAACTGTTCCCTTTGCTCTTGCCAGTTGTTCTAAAACATTTGGTCCTACCTGTCTCTTTTAAATTTTAATTGTTGTTCTTGTACAGTTTTCTGTCTTCTACTCCCATCCCAGCCCACTGCCCCAGCCCTTCCCCAGCTCCCTCTCATTTCCACCCCCCCCCCAGCTTTTGTCCATGTGTCCTTTATACTTGTTGCCTACCTGTCTCTTAAACCTTGTTTTATTTTACTTTGGATTTGGGGGAGCTCTAAATAGATAGACCTGTAAGGAGGGTGAGATTGGACAGAGAGAGAAGCTGATGCAGTGAGGTTGCATCTGAGGTCTCAGCCAAACCTCTGTGGACTCTGGAGCTGGGATGGCCCTTCAGAGTTGTTTCTGTGGAGGCGTGGGAGCTGGATCTTTGTATCTGAGCATTAGCCAGTCATTGATTGCAGGCTACCCCCCAGGAGTGGGTATGAACGTGGGTATGGTAGTTTTTTAAGGCTGAGGAACTACCCCAGTGAGAGATGCTGCTGGACGCCTTCCTCAGCTGACATTCCCAGCAAATGAGGGATGGGGTCTTGGCCCTGGAGAGCAGCCCTGTGGTGGGGGCACCACAGTATCTGCTATACCATTTTTCAAGGGGCTTCTCTAAGCACTGCCCACCTGGCCCTAGTGCTTTTAAAATGCAGTACTGTTGGGGTAAGATGAGGGAAGAAAAAAGAGAAAGTGAGCCAGACAGGGACGATCGGAGAAGCCTGCAGTCTTGTGTTCACATCCTTCACAGTTTTGCCCAGGGACACTCACAAGAGGTAAGACCATAAACATCGCAGGGAACCAAGGCTAGTATAACAAGAGATGAAGTCACCTTTTGGGCCCTGAAGGAAGGGGAAGATATTGTGCATTCCATGCCACTCTCTCTATGGTTAGCTGCCCATCTACAGATCATCTTTAGTACATAGAAGGTCATCATCCCATTTTACAGCAGTACTGCAGAAATGCAAAGAAACTGATCTACATATTACATGGATGCTAATAACCAGGAGAATGAGCTTTTGTTAATTATTAAAGAGTTTAAGGGACTAATTATAATAAAACTACTGCTTCCTCTAGAGAAGTTACCCTAACAAAAGAAATGGCAGTGAATTCTCCCATTAGGAGTATTTTTTAAGAGATAAGAGCTTGGTTACATATTAAGTTAAAAGTAGTATAGGAAAATTTAAAAGTGTGAGAGGCTAAAACAATGGCAGGTCTGTTCTAACATATGGAGTACTGAGATGCCTGATAAAAAAGTACCATCTGGGCTGTACCAGGGTTTTAAAATTAATACCCACTGACCTGTTTGGAACATGCTCTTGTGAATGATTGTGTCTCCAGAAGGTTTCATGACTTTTTCTTAGCACCAAAAATGGGCATCTTCCACCACAGGGATCTAAAGATCTCCTTTTAGGGGCTATTATTTGAATTATTTCCCCCACAATCCTAGAGAATTGTTGATTTCATGACCACCAGGAGGCAACTTTTGAAACTTTTGATGTCAAAAGCAAAGCTCATGGAAAACTCCTTCATTCATTGGGAAATTTTCTAAATGATGACAATTCTCTTATTCCCTGGAAGAGAATAAAGGAATGTAGAAAATGTGTTAGAAACTTCAGATATATCCCTCTTCATTAAAGTATGAATTTCACACTAAATGTGCCTATTTCCTAAGTTGTAAATTACAGTCAGAAAAAAGTAAATAGAGCCCAACCATTCCCAAATTTATGATATCATGCAGTTTTTCCTGATGAAAAATTCCCTGCTCAACAACCAATTCGCTGCTAATGATAATTAGGTCACCCAAGTACGCAGCTGTTGGGTTTCCATGGTACACACAATGATTAAAATTACCCAGCAAAACCATGGAAGTGGGCTATTATACTGGTTGGAGAATTGTACATATAATGAAGCCTTAAGCATTGATGGGAGCTGGTCAGCCTATCATTAATTAGCAGGGGAAATCTCTCCTGTTTTGAATAATTTTTATCTGCATCCAAATTAGGTAATAGAAGGAGTATGATAATGAGGAAGCATTACTGCTCACCAGGAGGCCTTTCCAAATACAATTTACAAGCATAAGAAGTACCTGGGTTTGAACACAGTTTGCTGTATGACAAAGCTCAACTTAAACAACTGACTTTTCCTTCCGATGAGATTGTTTAATATTAAGCAATTAAGTTGTAAGGAAAAGGTAGTGCTTTTAAATCTTTGGTGGGCACACAGTATCAGATTTTTTTTTTGTTTATTCTGTACATTTAGAGAAAAGAAATATACTTTTGACTTAGTTTCTAGAACATTCCTTCTTGCATATTTGGCTTAAACAGCTGGCAAAGCCATTCAAATAAGGGCCATTTTATTAAATGGGAAAAATGTAGATTGATTCCATTCATATAAATAATAAATTCTCCAAACATAAAATATTTCTTGCACTGCATTAATACACATTTGCATTTCTCTTTAACATGAAACAGCTGTTGTATTTTTTTATTTAATGGCATTTTAAAGAGGAGAGGATTGGGAACCAACATGAATCACACGTCCCCACTACGTTTCATTAAAGACAATATCATATTAATTCCCATTGCTCCTGGGTCTGATGGAGAACAACAACTTATTTTATTTTTAAAACCCTGAAAGTTAACATAGAAACTTAAATGTAAGCATTTAAATTATCAACTTGGAATAAGAAGGCTCTGATATGCATCAGCCTAACAGCACCACTCTGGATTTTGAGCTGGCAAGGTATAGAATTTACTTACATAAATCAAACCATCCTGATGAAAAGTGGCCATGTGAATCCTCATTTCTCTCTTGGCATTCTCATTTGTAAGGAAGAGCTGATTCTTTTAACAATGGAATAAGCTGCCCTTCTTCTCTTTTTGCTAACCTGGTTTCTTAACAATTATGCAAAGTAAATTTCAGAAATCTTCTTTATCATGGCCTTGGGAAATAAAAATCTGACTGGTTAAATATGGCTGGCATTTTTCATTATAGTTTGATAACTTACATTCTACATATATCACAATAACAAAACCTAGGTATTGTTCTGACATGCCTGAGCTGGATGAAATTAATTTTCAGTCACCATGGTTTTGTGACTTCATATTTTCAATAGGATTCTGAGTATATTCTAAGAAGACACTTTTATCTCTTTCCTGTCTGCCTCCTTTTCCCCATGATTCTGTACTTTAGCCCTATGGTCTAAGGGGGAAAACCAAACAAACAAAACATAATATTTTACAGTCAGATATATGTATGGCAAAATATTGTCTCTTCTTTTAATCTGCTGTATAAATTTTGGCAACTTAAATGAAACTTGAATTTTAGGATCTCTGTTTGTCAAATGAGACTACAAACTGTTGCTGCCTCAGATTGTTATAAGAGTGAGCTAATATGAATAAAAATACCCACCATGGGACCTAAGACTCAGTAGGAGCTCACAGATGGTGGCCTTCTCTTTCCCTTTCCCCTTCCCTTTCTCTCACTTGCTAGCTGAAAGGCACAGTGGCTGGGCAGTTGTCCGGACTTTCTCAGCTGCTGGCTTAGAGTGCCTTCCAGTTTGTAAAGTGTCATGAGAAACCCTCCTGCAGAGCATACAAGGTGCTGCAACTGGGTACAGTCCCATTTGTGTACAGACTTCAACTCCAGGATCAGCATGACACATCATTTCTTGAAGGTAAACCATAGAAGGCAGCCTGGAGGCAGGAAGAATCCCAAAGTTCTCTAGTGATATTGAAAGCAGGGCACTGTCCAAAACTGGGGGTAGATCTCTGAGTCCCACTCATGGGACCTGGAAAGCTCCTTGACTGGAAACTAAATGAGGCAGCTGAAGTCTACCAGGCTAGGGTGTGGCCCTGGTCAAAACCAGAGTACTCATTGTTAACAGAATCAAGAATGTATGCCAGGATTCAATGTCTGGGAATATAATGTTTTATTCTTATGAATGACTTTACAGTGCAGGGAGAACTACCCATTTTATCATCTTGATTTTTATACCTCTTATGCAGTGAGTATTATTTGCTTAGTTTTAAAAATATAGAAAGAGAAGCTCATTGAAAACAAAATCAGTACCAGAATCTCAGTCTTTCTGTATTGGTACAGAGTAATTGCATGCGTGGACACTGGAATCAGGCACCTTGGCTCAAATCCCAGCCCTGGCACTTCTTTGCACAGTGTCCTTGGACACATTATTTAATTGCCAGAACTTCAATTTCTCCATATGAAAAATAGGAATTACTTTATAGAGTTGTTCTGGAGATTAAATAAAACAATGAGCTAAGAATCTTTCTTTTCTCTCAAACTCTTTATTTTTCCTCCTTACCAAACTCGTAAACCTTCTCTCCAAGCCTTTCTCATTTCAGCAAAGGGTACCCCATCCACCCATTGGTTGTTCAGGTCAATAACCTAGATGTCATCCTTGATTTCTTTTTTTCCTCATTGTACTCCCCATCCTCCAGTCTAATCCATAATCTCTCTGATCTGTCTCCAGAATATTTTATGAATCTGCTCACTAGTCTCCAATTATACTTTTAAACATGGCCCCTGACTGGGTACTGGAGCAGCCTCTGCTTTTTTGCACGTGCCTCCTTCAATTGTCCTCACATTACAACCAAAATGACCACTCAAAAATGTAACTCATATCATATGACTCTAGTGTTTAAAATCCTTCAATGGCTTCCTGAGCACATAGACTGGAATCCAAACAAACTCCATACGTGGACCCTGCTTGCTAGTCTAAATGTGTCTCATACTCTCTTTCCTCTTTTTTCCCACACACTTGCCACACTAATCATCTCTGGGCTTTTGAACATGCTGTTCCCCCTGGTTGTAATATTTTCTCTCATCCTTTGGATTTTAGAATCTAAAAGGAAAACTCAACATAATGAGCCACCACAGGGAGGCCTTTGAGCTCCCCATCTAAAGTAGATCCCTGTTGCAGTCACTTTCCATCACATTATTGCCTTCCACCTTAGAAAAAAAATGTTTATTAGCCCTGGTTTGTGTTGCTTAGCAGATTGAGCTCCGGCCTGCAAACTGGAAGGTCACAGGTTCAATTCCTGTTCAGGGCACATGCCTGGGTTGCAGGCTAAGTCCCCAGCTAGGGGTGGGTAAGAGGCAACTGATCAATGTTTCTCTCCTCTTTCTCCATCACCTCCCTTCTCTCTAAAAATAGAGAAATAAAATATTTAAAAATATATTATTAAAAGAATTACTTTATTTAAATATTTAAAATATTTACTATTTTAAACTTTTTTTACTATAGCACTCTTGTATCTGTCCACTAGAACATAGTCCAAAGGGTCAGCGACTTGCTTTGATAATCATTGAATAGTTCTGGGACAGAGTAGGCATTCAATAGATATTTGTTGAATGAATGAATGAGTGTAAAACAGCACAGATATGCAGCAAATTCTCAACAAATGGTATATTTTGCTTCCGCTACTGAAAACAGAGGCTGAAAGTGGTTTCACAATCAAACCATAAATAATATGGTGGCTGGCACACAGTTTGCATAGATGAAAGAAGATGGAATTTGGAGTTGGACCAGCCAGGGCTCCGGCTTCTCCTCCCTAAGCCTCAGTTCCTTTGCTTGTTAAGTGGGAATAACAATAGTCCATGCCTCACAGAGTTGTGAGAGTGAAATAAAATGACTTACAAAGACTTGATATGAAGACTACTATAGAGCAAACTCTTGAGTGAATAGTCATTTCTATTATCAATGAGAGCTTGACAATTTGGTACAATGGGACTTTGTTGATTCACAAATAACATTCTTGTTCCCTTTCTTCCTTGTGAGTTGAATTTGATCAACTTAAGAATAAGGCTTGTACTGGTTGAAGATTTCAGAGGAAGGACAATTGCAAGACAAGGAACCAACTAGTCAAAATTTTTGTGGTTTATCTCGTAGCTTTTTGATGATCCACATCATTTATAGGTTCTTCATCTTGATTGTCAAGGGACCCTGAAACTGTCATCTTGATTTTATACTCCCATATTTTGCCATATATAAGGCACAGCATGGTTTTGGTGTACATTATATATGAGATTATTATACCCATTATTATACCCATGGTATATAATCATTATACCTATGTATAATGTGCATCCTTATTTTTCTCTCAAAAATTTGGGCAAAAAGTGTGCATTATACATGGCAAAATATGGTAATTGATGCTATATTGACATATTGGGCAAAAGTAGTCAAATAAATCTTAGCAGAATTGTATTGGCTGAACTTCAATCATATAACATATTGATTGTTGTGGGTGAAAATGATTACACTGGAAAATATGGTTGATTCCACATTCATGTATAAAAAAGATTGAAAGTAAAGCAAGTTTGTATGATTTGTTCCAGGTTATCCTGTATATTAAGTGTAGTAAAATGTTGTGAACTCATGGACTCATGGAGTAGTTGTAGGTCAGAAGGCAAATGTCCTTGATATTCCCTATTTCAGACATGAAGCCTCTTATTACTAGGCTGGTGGTTATCAGTTCTTGCTCTTCATTTTTGCTCTATTTGAGGCAAATTAGTAAAAGTATTACTGAGTAGTCATCTTGAAATGAATGTCTTTTTTGTGTTAGTCAAATTTATGGCAAGCCCCTTTTGTTAGGTAGAAGGAACTAAAGACCCAAAGATAAAATCTTTAACTCATGAATTCTTTTGAAAAATAATATTTCTTTTAGAAGTTATTTCTGTCTTTCTTATTCAGTTCCCTTTCCTTGGCATGCTCTTTCTTGGTCCACCTCTGGGTGTCTGAACTCTGCCCATTGCTTAAGCCCTTGCTACTCTCTCTATGAAAATGTTCTCTAACCCTGTGTTGTCCAGTATGGTGGCCACTAAGCATGTGTCTATTTAATTAAAATTAAATAAAATTAAAATTTTATCTTTGTTATACTGACCATGTTTTAAGTGCTTGATAACTACATCTGGATACTCTACTGGACAGCACAGATATAGAACACTACCACCATTTCAGAAAGTTCTATTGGAGAGTACTATTCCCAGCATTCTGGATGAATATGCTCTCAACTTTTTCTTACTTTTTGTAGAGCCTTCTTTGTTCCTTTACAGAACTTGTCACTTTCTACCTTGATTGGCTGTATCAGAGTACTTATTTTCAAATGCTGATATGCATACCTCAGTGGGTCCCTGGGCATGGTCAGGATCCCATAGTGCTGGGGCAGCAGATGCTAAATCAGCTGGAATCCCACAGTTTTTACCTCTTGCTTCAACAAGAAGATGTACATTTTTTTAAAGAACTTTATTTATTTATTTTACTTGTTGTCCAAGTACAATTTTCTGCCCTTTCCCCCCACCCCAGCCCAACACCCCAGCCCTCCCCATCTCCCTCCTGTTTCCACATCCCCCGTTATTGTGCATGTGTCCTTTATACTTGTTTCTGCAAACCCTTCACCCTTTTCCCCTGAAATGCCCTCCTCTCTCCCCTCTGGTCACTGTCAGCCTCTTCTCAATTTCAGTGTCTTTGGTTATATTTTGCTTGTTTATTTGTTTTATTGATTATGTTCCTGTTAAAGGTGAGATCATATGGAATTTGTCTTTCACTTCCTGGCTTATTTCACTTAGCATAATGCTTTCCAATTCCCTCCATGCTGTTGCAAAGGGTAGGAACTCCTTCTTTCTTTCTGCGGCATAGAATTCCATTGTGTAAATGTACCATAAATTTTTGATCCATTCATTTACTGATGGGCACATAGGTTGTTTCTAGCAGTTGGCTATTGTAAATTGTGCTGCTATGAACATTGGGGTGCATAGATTCTTTTGAATTGGTTTTTCAGGGTTCTTAGGATATAATCCTAGCAGTGGAATTGCTGGGTCAAAGACAGATCCATTTTTAGTTTTCTGAGGAAATTCCATACTATTTCCCACAGTAGCTGCACCAGTCTGCAATCTCACCAACAGTGCACTAGGGTCCCCTTTTCTCCACAACCTCTCCAACACTTTTTGTTTGTTGCTTTGTTTATGATGGCTGTTCATACCAGTGTGTTTTGCATATGATGGCTCACACACTGTCTGTGATGACGGATGACGGTGTGAGGTGGTATTTCACTGTGGTTTTAATTTGCAGAAGAGCTACATTTTTGTTTATTTTACCTGGTGGAGATCTATGTGACATTACTTTTGCTAAAATTTTGAAAACCACTGTTCTCTTTTTTCCTGTTATATATTTTGCTCAGACACCTTCAGGTCAGGGTTTACTTCTGATTCATTTTTTCATTTTCACACTACCTGGCCCAGTAGGTTGCTGTAGTACATACTCAAATATTTCTGTGTGCTTGAATGAAGAAGTTAAGCCCTAGAGACTATGACTTTATGCAGTTTCATTCCATAGACCTTATAGTATAGTTATTGAACTTTGTTTGCAATTAGATCCCTGGCCAGTCAGGGATTGGATGATTTTCCCAACCTCATCACTGTCAGTACTAGCATACATGCACTGGTAGTTTACAACATTTTCTGCTCCATAAATTACTTTCTTTCTTCCTCTTTCTTACAGTTATTTAGGTTTTGATTTACAATTTAGTTTACCTTTTCTGATCTGTTTACATCTCTTAACAACCTTCTCTTCATCTGGTTCTCCCTAGAGGGAGTTTAACCAGATTGGCCAATTAGCACTTCCTTTTTAACAAACAGATAAATATTCTACTCAAGTATAGAGGACACCTTGCAGTGATGAAATAAATCAGGACTTCCCTATGAATTTTTGTTAACCTAGAGAGAGTGCATCATTTGAAGCAATTACATCAATAATAATAATGCACATACATGTATATATTTCATGGTTATATCTCCACTGGGAGCTTTGATTTCTCCTTGGAGTCAAGGACTGTGGGATCACATTAGATTTCTCATTTTGCTTGGAGGTTAGATGGGCTATGTTGTTTAATAATTGCAACGTATGATGAGTGTTAGTGCAAAATGGGTTTAGCCAAAATGTATACTATTTGATATCTTTGTCCACACCTGAGAAGGTGTAGGTATCTACACATCTGCTCTACTTGAATTATATAGCATTGTCATATATTCTAAAAGAGAATTTATCATCTTTCCAAAACCCACATGTTTTTCACCTCTTTGCTAATTAGCTATTCAAATAAATTGGGTGATAATTCTAAGAAAGCAGGATTGATATATTCAAGTGTTAGTTTATTCTAAATAATAAGCATCACATTTTACTCCTTAGCTATTTTATTTATATAATTTCACACTCTTAATAAATTATTTGCTTTGATGAAACACTAAATTGTGTTTACTTACCTGAGGCACAATAATCAAGTTGGCTTTTGATGCACTGGTAATGTATAGTTGTGCAGGTGATGGTTCCAGCATCAATCTGTGATGTTCTTTCCAAGACTAGTTCCAACGTAATATTTCAATTTAGTTTTCACTAAAGCATTCAATTTGTATTAAAAAAGCAGCCAATATAGGCTGATAAAATAATGTCAGCTAATCACTAATGAGCACTTTCGATTGTATAACACTGCTCTTATCACCATGAATTGTCTTAAACTGACAGCCCACTACCTGGGTGACAGCCAAAACCATATGTGAATGCTTACTGGTGCCATACATCCACAAATGCTAAATATGGGTGCACGGAATGGCTCTTGGACTATTTGTTCTGTCTACCAATGTAACTGGATATGTGGGAGAAAAAACTCAACAACACACAATATATAAACTAGTGGGGCTGTAATGAAAATAGCCAATAACAGTACAAAGGAGGGAAATAAGTACCCACATGGAAGTCCAGACAAGCTGTGATGGGAATCCAGAGGGAGAGGAGATTTGTTTTCTGTGGGAACTGGGGAAACCTTTGCAGATGGCATGACATTGGGGAAAGACCCAAAGAACAAATATGGGTAAGAGGTAGAAGAATGTTCATGTGTTTTCCACCTGGAATCTTAGCCTTTCTCTTTCTCTTGCATCTCTCTGACTCAGCCAAAGAAAGTTCTATTTTAAAGACTTAGGTAATCAGACTAGGCCCATCCAGACAATTCAGGATAATTTCCCTAGTGTGAGGGCTGTGATCTTATTTACATTTGCAGAATTCCTCTTGCTGTGTAATGTAACCTATTCACGGGTTCCAGGGATCAGGGCATGAACATATTTGGGGGATCATTGTGCCCACGAGAGTGAGGGACAGCAGTAGAAACTGGGCTCTCCAAGGCATTGGTGAGGAGGCAGCCATGTGCAGAGGCGTGGGACAGGAAATGCGCCTGGAGAGGCAAAATTGATCATTCCCTTCCATGTGTTCCTGTAACACTGTGGTGACCCCACAGGGAGTAAGCTCAGGTATATTGAGGTGTCTCTCATCTAGTCCTTGAGATCAGGGCCTGGCTTTGTTCAGTTTTGCACCTCAGAGCTAGTGTCCTCCCAATAGGTAACTAATACATATTTGTAAAGTTGAGTTGAAGAAAACTCATGGCAATTGATGACAGTAAAAAAGGATTTCTTAGGCCAAGTAGTAAATCTCCCAGTGAGGATTGTCAGACATAGGTGGTAGGGGAGATCATTTTAGCAGGGGTCTTGCTGGTAAGACCAAGATCACATTATGGAGTGGACCATTTTTTCCTGTCACATTTGCCACTTCCTACCTTTTTAGGCCCTGCACCACCTTGAAACAGTCTGTATTTGGAGTCATTGCTCTACCTGCTTTTGGTATTTTTAGGCTAGTTTATTGTTTTCCAGGCTTCTCAGTAGTCCATATTTCCCCTGCACTATAAAGGTTTCCTCATTTCTTGAATAAGTGTAACTTTATTTCAGCTTATCAACTGAGAGGCTTTCAGTTAACTTGCTGGGTATAACAGGAATAGCATCTAACTATGTCATTACTTGGGGTGAAATAGGGAGGTTATGGTTTGAAAGTCATCTGTTCTGGATTGTAGTTGGTCTACTTCACATAATTTCTCTGAGGCATTGGTATTCTCATCCATAAAATGGGGATAAGACACCACATAGCTTGTCTTGCAGATTAAATTAGAGCATAAAGGTAAGCACTTGCTCCTTAATTATTAATTAATTAATGACAAATGAATATCAGTTCTAAAGCTTTCCTCAAAAAGATTGTCACTAAGGGTCTTATTGTCCACACCAATTTAATTTCTCTTGCTATTTCTCCCTCATTAGATGGCTGTCTGTCTCTGGCCTGGCAAAGCATGGAACACACTCAAGGTCAGGGTTTCTCCAACAACCCAAGGATGCCCCTGTTCTATCCTCCAGTGCTATCTCCTCTGTAGGACCTGTCATACTTTTTGTTCAGCAGCTCATCCTGTGCTGTCTTGTGACATCTCTTCTTTTGTTAGTAACTTTTCAAGTGTTTATACCTTATCTCTGAAACTATTTTTATGAGCTTCTAGTCACTCATTCAAATGCAGTTTTGAGCACTTGATATATGCTAGGCACTGAAGAAGTAGTGGGGTCAAGATAAACATGGTCCCAGTCCTCAAGCTGGCAGTCTGGTATGAAAGATGGACAGATAATCAACAATGATCACTGTGTCATGTTGTTACAGGGGATAGAAAGGGGATGCCAGGAGCCCAGGCATCTTTATGCAGTCCACAGTGCCTTGGATTTAGTAGGTACTCCATAAATATTAGTAGATTAAAAAGGTTTATAATTATACTTAAGTTTTAACCAAAACTTTGTACAGTTGAAAATAGGCAATTTTATAGGATGGTGCCTCTTGACTTGAAGTCAAACTTAAGCAGAGATTTCCCAGTAGGTCATGGGGACTGATAGATATCTCCATGCTCCCCAGTCAGCATCCACAGCACTGTCCTCACTAGGCCTAGCCCAGGTGTGACTGCCCATGATCTCTTTGCTGCTCTCTTTACAGCTTAATCTGAGGATTCAAAACGTAAGATGTCCTTGAAAATCTACCCATGTTACTGAGGGACTCTCTTTACTTTTGTTCCCCACTTCTTTTTATTTTCATCTTTGTCTTCTTTGCCAGTATTGATGTGAAGGTGCTAGGTCTTATTTCCCAGGCAGAAATGTATTTCAGGAACCAGTGAAACAAAGGCAAACTTTTTTTTTCTGTTTCTTCTTGATTGCACTGATATTCTGATTATTTTGTGAAGGATTGAAGGAGAGGTCATGGGTACCCTCAGAGGACCCACAGATGGACAAGTTTTCAGGCCATGATACTCAAGATAGCAATTCTTTTATTTATGATGCTTATTACATATGTATGAAGTTTCAGAGACGTCCCTCAATATACTCAGTCCTTCTCCTTGAAGTCCCAGAATGTTTTCCACATATATCCAAGGACAGTGTGCCCTCTAACTCCTTTCCAACCACCAAGCATTTTGCAGGAGCAGCTGAGGAGGGTGCAGGAGAGGAACATTATGTTACTCTGGTCTCTTGCTCCTGACAACCTTCCTTATGTGTGATGAAATACAAGTTAGTATAAAGCGTGATTCACTATTAAACCTAGAAGAGAAACAGCACTGAAATTCATAAATTAAAGTTAAATCTATTTTCCAAAGTGATTGCAGGATTAGGGAGAGATCACACACCTGCCGTTAGAAATGACAAATGATCACCAAAGAATTGTATTATTCAGTTTTCAGTGACAAATTAGAAAAAAATATTTAAAAATATCTTATAGAATCATGAATGTAGCATTTGGTAAAGTAACTTTTCCCCCAATGCCTTAAAAAAATCATGTGGCCCATAATTGCTTGAACTTCTTGACATACTAATTAACTCTGATTTAAAGCAGCCATTATTTTTAGAGTAAAGCTTAGTTAATATTGTCTAATATTATTATGTGACCATTAATATGATGAGGGAAAAATGAAATAAGAAAAAGAAGGCAGTAATTAAGATGAGTAATTTGGTAACAAAGTTGAACTAAAGCAGGTTGGTGACTCTTCAGCATGTGATAATATACATTATTGGTATAATTTGCCTTTCAAATTAAATGGTTCCACTTATCCTCAAGCTCCTCTTTGTCAAATTTTTGTTTTTATGGTTATTGGCAAATGGAGTGATAGACTTCAGAATGAGGCCTGGAAGTTATCACTCTGCAAATTTAGGGCTTTTGGTCTCTGTATGTGTTATGAAACTAACTATTGGGCTGACCAAAAAGTTCATTTGTTTTTTTCCTTAAGATGGTTCTAGTAGCACTTAGTTGTCTTTAACTTAATTCAAAACAATTTTATAAGATTGTATTGTGAGAGCTGTCATATCATATAGTACTTGTCTTTCTCTTTCTGACTGATTTCACTTAATGCCCTGTAGGTCCATCCATGATATCATAAAAGGTAAGATTTCATTATTTTTTATGGCTGAATAGTGTTCCATTATGTAAATGTACCACAGCTTTTTTACCCACTCATCTGTTGATAGTCATTTGGGTTGCTTCCATATCTTGGCTATTGTAAAATGAAGCTGCAATGAACGTAGGGGTGCATTATTTTTTTTTCGAATTTGTGTCTTGGGTTTCTTTGGGTATATTCACAGAAGTAGAATTGCTGGGTCATAAAACGATTTTATTTTTAATTTTTTTGAGGAAATTCTACACTGTTTTCCACAGTGGCTGCAGCAATCTGCATTTCCACCAACAGTGCATGAGGGTTCCCTTTTCTGTGCATCCTTGCCAACATTTGTTTGTTAATTAATTAATGATGGCCATTCGAACAAGGTGTCAGGTGATATCTGATTGTAGTTTTGATTTGCATCTCTCTGATGATTTTGATGTTGAATATCTTTTCATATGTCTATTGGCCATCTTTATATCTTCTACTGAGAAGTGTCTCTTTGGGGCTTCTGTCCACTTTTTAATTGGGTTGTTTGTTTTTCTGGTGTTGAATTGTCTCGGTTCTTTGTAACAGGACATGCTTTAGATGTAGAGTTAAAAACTCCTGCTGATGAAGTGGATGTCAGGTAAGAGAAGTGTAGAATAACCCTTGAACAACATGATAACTTGTGTAGTGCCTGTTACTGAGATGAAGGAAGTCTGAAAGACAAGCAGAGATTTTTTTGGTGGGGAGTAATAGGGGAGAGGATAGCAGATGGGAGTCAAGTATTCTGTTTTGAACATGTTAAATTCAAAACACTTATTAGACATTTAGTCAGTTGTGCAGTATTTTTTTAAGTACAGGTCCTCAGACCCATTCATGTCACTTAGAAATATATTTGGTTTCAGGTAAGAAGATAAACAAGTAGAAGTGGCTTACACAAATGGGGGCTGATTTTCTTCACATAAAAACATGTACAGAGACATGTGGCACAGAAGTGGTGATCAACTGTGTCATCAAAGATCCAGGTTCTTTGTAATTCTCTATTATGTTATCCTTAAGGCTATAAGACAGTGGCTGCAGCTCCAGACTTCAGTATCCACATTTAGGTCATTTATATAAGAAGTGAGAAGAGTGGTGCCAGAAACATTAACTTTTTTTTTAATCAAAAAAGCAGAAGTTTTCATAAGAGCTCTTATCAGAGACTTACACTATTTTTGTTGTCCAGAACTGTGTCACCTGGCAACCCTTAGCTACAAGGGAGCCTGTGAAACAGAATGTTTAGTGAGGCACATTGGTGCCCTGTACAAAATTAGGGTTTTTTTAGCAAGAGAGATGGGGGTACTTAGCATTGGATAGATAATTAACAATGTCTGCCACTAATATCTATAATTGTTGTTCAAGTACAGTTGTCTCCACTTTGAGAAGGTCTGGGGTCAGGAGAAAGTGGGAAGGCTGATGGTGGCACATGTGTTAATGAAAGCAAGGATTGTGTAACAGCTGATCTGCAGACAACAAGTAGAGAGCTCAGGAATGGACTGAGCAAGGATTCCTTTTTCTCTTCAATTCCTGAAAAGATACCTTCTATGCCACCATTTACATCATGACAGATTAATGGGGACAACAGATGTGGACCACTCTGTCTCTGAGGCTGCCCTTAGGGCACCTCTCTATGGAATAAATTAGCTTATTATTTCAGAGGTAATTGTAAACACCTTCATTTTCTAAAATGTCATATTTCCCTTATTTGGAGGATCCCATGCATTCCTGGAATCAGGATGGTTTTTAGAAACATAGCTTTCTCCTGTTGCTGGGTGAAATAATTGTTTCTGCATCCCTATCCCTCTAATTCTGTTACACATCAGGCTTATTCTACCATGCTTATCACATAGGTCAGGACAAGAGTGGATGCCACATCCAGTTATCCTGAGCTTGGGTATAATGTAATGCCACTCACCATTATGGAAATTATCATTAATTATTAACAGAACATCTTTGAAATGGTGCATTGTCTACATTGTCACTGCCAAGAATGGGATGATGATTAATGGATGTCCGTTGAATGGAGTACAGCGAAGTGCAATGTAGAAAATGAAGCTCAGAAATGTAGAAAAGAAGCACAGAGTACTCAATATCTTAGTTTCTATCTCTCTTTAAAACATACACATAATATGCATGTTCTAAAAGGTGAAAAATTAGTTCTTTACCAAATTGGGAAAGAAATACATTTTCTTAAATTCTAGGCAACAAAACATCTTAGGCTTCCTCTCTGATTTCATCTAATCCTTTGAACCTGGTGTTATATGTAGGGCCTGCTCAAGACAAAGTTAATCTTTGAGGCTATCCAATTCTTTTTTGTACTTTCCCACATTCTTTTAGGGCAATGTGTCTATATCCTCTCTAGAAGGGTGTTATGCTGTTGAACTTTCCCAACTAGCAGCCCCAGCCATCAGAACAAGAAGTATGCAGTTTAGAGTTGGTACAGAGGTTTAATCATGCTATCAAAACATATCTTCCTTCTAGACTCTGCTTCAACATCTCTAGCTTATTGGCTGTTGCAATAGAGTTGCTGCAGCTCCAAACATCCCATCCACATTCAAAATGGAAATTTGGGGAAAGGGTGGTGCCAGCAGCATCTGTTTCCTTTCCATCAGTGAAGGAAAGTCTTCCCCATAAATCCCCAAACTCTAAGGAAAGCTGAAGAAAGCAGGAATTCTGGAAGCTAGAACAATGGATGGAATAGATTGATGTCTCCACTTGTAGCTGGGTGATGACCGTATTGATGACCATGAGTTATAGGTGACAAATGAATTCACCACATAGATAACAAGTGAGCCTTCATGCATAGGTGCACATCATGGTGGGAACACTAGGCCTGAAGGTGAGGGATGTGGGTCCTTTCAAGTCAGAATTGTAAAGTTCTGCTATGTGTAAGATTGGAGCTGCCTCAGTGACTTCACTTTCTGTGAACTTTGACAATAAATCAGTGGCTCCTGCTCAGGGTCTTTGGGAGTATCTGTCACCCTGAGAAAGTCAGCAGAGATAATCTGATCCCAGAGTCCATCCCTTTTCTAAAGGAGGATGTAAGACTCTGACACAGGGTGAAATATTTGCCCTTAAGTGGAAGCCAGGCAATTAACAATATTTTATTATTGAATGTCAAAAGAATGTTAATATAACCATCTAGGTTAAAATAAAAATAAAAATTGCCTCTATATTCAGAACAATGGTGGCATTATTTCCACATGGGCTAATGGTTATTTATTTTTATCCTTTCCCCTCTTCATACTCATCTTTAAAACTGCAGTTATCTATGTGAAAGTTGCATCTGGTTATTAAAAATCATCATGGATCTTTTCTAGCTGTTTTAAAAATTTTTTGCCATAATTTGTGAAATTTAGTGAAATCCTCAGATCTTAAGTGCACCAGTCAGTTTTAATGAATGTATAAGAAGGCATAGGACATTTATACCGCCCCAGAAAGTTTCCTTATGACCCCTCCCTTCATCTCTCCCCTCCCTCAGCAGAAGGGACCACTACTCTGATTTCTGTTGCTAAAAGTTAGTTTTCTCTATTTTCGAATTTTATATAAATGTAATCATTCAAAATGTCCTTTTGTTAGTTTGATTGGTTTCTTTCACTCAGCATAATTTTTTTGGAGATTGATCCATATAGTTACATGGATCCATGGATTATTCCTTTCTATTGCTTATTAATATTTAATTGTATGATTATGCCAGAACTTATATACCCAATATCCTGATAATACACATCTGGATTGTGTCCACAAGGCCTATCTATGAATAAAGCTGCTATAAATATTTGTGTACAAGGCTTTTTGTGGACAAATATTTTGATTTGTTTTGGATAAAAGAACTGAAAATGGAATTTCTGTGTTATAGGGTATTGAATGTTAAAATTTTTAAGAAATTGCCATTTTCTAAAGTTGTGTTATTTTGTATTCTCACTGGAAATGTATGAGAGTTCCAATTGCTCCATATCCTTTTTAATATTTGATATTATCAGTCTTTTTAATTTATTGAAGGTGGATTTTGGTATCTCATGGTTTTACTTTGTGTTGCACTGATGACCAGTAATGTTAAGTATATTTTCATCAGCTTATTAACTATGTGTATATATTCTTTTATAAAGTCTTCAAATATTTTTGCTTGATTTTTATTGGGCTGTTTGCCTTTTATTGATAAGTTGCAAGAGTTATTTATATGTTCTGGATACAAGTTATTTATTAAATATATGCATTGTGAAAATTTTTTCTTAGTCCATGGTTTACTGTTCATTTCCTTTGCTGTTGTGGACCCTGCTGATATCAGAGGAGCCTCCTGGTAAGGAGGATGGGGAGGGATATAAGCCAGAGAAGGACACCCAGACAGTTCTCTACATCAAAGAGGCTATTTTTCAAGGTAATTACATTTTTGGTATGTACCACCTCTTGAGATAATGGGTTTCAATAGTTTCCATTCATTGTGAAAGACATATGAGGTCCATCCAGAAAAAGTCTAAACATTATTAACATAACAAGAATAGTTTGCGCAACATCAATGTAACCTGGCAGCCAAAAGGGGTGGACTGAAGTGCGCATGTGTGACAAACGGTGACTTCACTGTACTAATCAATGGGGGCAATAGGTGCCATTGAGTGACCATGTGTACTGTGTGGCCATTGCATTCAAAATGACTGAGTGAGTAGAGTGATGAATCTACATCAAATTTGCATTAAGCTTGAATATTCCTCTGCAGAAGTGATTTGGATGATTCATAAAGCTGCAGCTATGGGCAACTGGTGACTGGCAGCTTCATCACAACAATACACCTGCTCGTGCATCACATCTTCTGTGGAGTTGTTTGGTGAAACATCAAATCACCCAGATGACTCAGCACCCCTATAGCCCAGATTTGGCACCCTGGGACTTCTGGCTTTTACTAAAACTAAAATCACTTTTGAAAGGGAAGAGATTTTGGATTGTTGATGAGATCCAGGAAAATACTACAGGGCAGCTGATGGTGACTGAGAGAACTATGTGAGATCTCTAGGTGCCTACTTTGAAGGGGACTGAGGCAACATTGTCCTATGTACAAGGTTTCTTGTATCTTGTATCTTATTCAATAAAATCTCTATTTTTCATATTACATAGCCAGATACTTTGTGGATAGATACTTGTACTTCCTTTTATTTGTTTTAAATAAAACAAGTGCTTCTTAATTTAATATTGTCTTCCTGTTGCTACATACTTTTCTTCCTTTAACCTAAATTGAAGCTCAAGCTTCCTGGAGAAGTATCTAAAATGTATTAGTGTACATTTATACATACTCACAAATCTACATCTATTTATTGGAATACATTTATTGAAGCAGAAAATGAAAAAAATTAGCTTTCTTGAGGAGGAAATAGAAAATATTTTTACATGAATTACATTTAGGCTGTAAAGTTTTATCCAAATTTTTATAAAGTTTAAAAACTAAAGGACTGTAATTACATTTTCTTCTTGGAAAATAATCAATCAACAAAGGAATAAGATTTAAGACAAAGGATCTGCTTTACATTGAAATATTAAAATAGATTTATCTCAACTTCCAACCAAGGTGAAAGCATAGGTAGATAGGCTTTGCTTCCTTACACAGCCAAAAAAAGGACAACAACCAATTTAAAAACAAAAAACAACCAGAACTGCCAGAAACTCAAACTGTATAGAAGTCCAATAACCAAAGAGTTAAAGAAAAAACATTCATCCAGACAGGTAGGAGGGGTGCAGGTGGGCAGCCAGGGTGGAGAGTATGCGAGGCATGGCCACAGACTGGGCCAGCAAGGCAGTGGCTGGTGGACCATGCAGTCCCACATCTGCATGAGGATAATCTGGGAGGAACAACTGGGGTATGAGACAGACCACACAACCAGGGTTCCAATGTGGGAAACTAAAGCCTCAAAACCTCTGGCTGTAAAAATCTGTGGTTTTTGCAGTGGTGGGAGAAACTTCAAGTCTCACAGGAGAGTTTGTTGGAGAGACCCACGGGGTCCTCGAATGTACACAAACCCACCCACCTGGGAATCACACCAGAATAGCCCAGTTAGCTTGTGGATAGCAAGGGAAATGACTGAAAGAGGGGCAAGAATCAAGCAAGGGACATTGTTCCCTCTCCAACCCCTTCTCCACACACAGCAGCACAATGTTGCAAAGTGGGTTGCCTACCCTGGCAAATACCTAAGACTCTGCCCCTTACAACATAACAGGTGCAAGATAAAGAAATATGACCCAATGAAAGAACAGATCAAAACTCCAGTAAAAGAACTAAGTGACAAGGAGATAGCCAACCTACTAGGTACATAGTTCAAAACACTGATAATCAGGATGCTCACAGAATTGGCTGAGTACAGACACAAAATAGAAGAAGAAGTAAAGGCTATGAAAAATGAAATAAAGGAAAATGTACAGGGAACCAACAGTGACAGGAAGGAAACTGGGATTCAAATCAATGGTTTGGAATAGGAGGAAGAAATAAACATTCAACTGGAACAGAATATAGAAACAAGAATTCAAAAAAATGAAAAGAGGCTTTGGAACCTCAGGGATAACTTTAAAAGTTCTAACACCTGAATTATAAGGGTTCCAGAAGGAGAACAGAAGAGCAAGAAATTGAAAACTTATTTGAAAAGTAATGAAGGAAAACTTATCCAATCTGGCAAAGGAAATAGATTTTCAGGGAGTCCAGGAAGCTCAGAGAGTCCCAAAGAAGTTGGACCCAAGGAGGGACACACCAAGCACATCATCATTACATTAGCCAGATTAAAGAGAAGGGGAGAATCTTAAAAGCATCAAGAGAAAAGGAGACAGTTACCTACAAAGGAGTTCCCATAAGACTATCAGCTGATGTCTCAAAAGAAATCCTACAGGCAAGAAGGGGCTGGAAAGAAGTACTTGAAGTCATGAAAGGCAAGGACCTGCATCCAAGATTACTCTATCCAGCAAAGTTAACATTTAGAATTTAAGGGCAGATAAAGTACTTCTCTGACAAGGTAAAGTTAAAGGAATTCATCATCAACAAGACTTTATTAGGTGAAATGTTAAAGGAGCTTATCTAAGAAAAAGAAGAAGATCAAAACTAAGAACAATAAAATGAAAACAAACTCACAACTATCAACAACTGAACCTAAAAAACAAACAAACAAACAAACAAAAAATAAGCAAACAACTGGAGCGGGAACAGAATCACAGAAATGGAGAATGCATGGAGGGTTATCAGCAGGGAGGGGCAGAGGGAGGATGGGGGGAAAAGTACAGGGAATAAGAAGCATAAATGGTAGGTACAAAATAGACAGGGGGAGGTTAAGAATAGTATAGGAAATGGAGAAGCCAAAGATCTTATATGTACAACCCATGGACATGAACTAAGTAGGGAAATATGTTGGGAGCAGGGGTGCAGTGTGGAGGAGAATAAAGGGGAGAAAAATGGGGACACCTGTAATAGCATAATCAATAAAATATGCTTAAAATAAATAAAATAAAATAAAATAGATTTGTTTCAAAATTTGTCATTCCAGAAATACCAGTCAAAATCAAGATTACCATGAAGCTTACATGAGATTTTGAGTTAACCACCCAAACTAATTAAGCAAAATTATCCTAATTTGTTTATTATGTTAATGATCTGAATTAATTTATAGTAATTTAGCATGTATTACTAAAGATTTATTATGTTTCCTACTAAATGACTTAAGAGCTATAAATCCCATGGTTAAATGTAATTAGTGGAGACATATTTATCGAAAGGGATAATTACATCTGATAAAAGTTCTTCAGTAAGGCTTAATTAAAACAGATTATTCCCCCATAAATGAAAAGTAAATATGGTAATTACTGGGTAGATTTTCACAGCAAAAATGAGTAGCTCAGCACTTAAATTTTCTAAAAGGGGTGGGAAAACCAAGTATGTAACTGATTACTTCCCAATAAAGTATGATTAATAATCCCTGGGAAACAAGCCTTTTCCATGAGTAAACATTTTGCTGCTAAATTACTAAATGGGGAATTCTGCTCAGGAAAATCTATCATTAACTCAGTTCTAAAGTGGTCTGTGGCTATTTTTGAACATAATGAATAGTGTTTTAAGGAAATTTCCTTTTTTTCTGAGAAGATTATCTCTAGCTCAGCTAAACAGCAGTGTTAGGGACAGAAATGACTTAATCACTCTGAAAATAAAATTTTCCATAGTAGCCTGGGAGGGGCATAGTTATACATGCACAGAATGTGCAGGACCTAAAGCTCAGAATATGGTCCAGGCATATGAGTACACATGCGGAGATTGCATTGCAAACTTATATTTGAGTTATATGTTTGTATGCATATTAATGTGCAAAGTTATATATAGGACATCTTAGATTAATTTTTATGTTTAACTAGTATTTTAAAATAGTGGTATTAATATTAAAAATTCCACTTTACCTTTTTAGAGCACTTGTAGTACATTATTAGTTCATTAGATCATGTTATCCCCCAGGAAGGCAGATGATGCAGAGGTTATTGGCCTTAGAGAGGTCCTGCTCAAGGTCAGACAGTTAATTAGTAGATGAGTTAGGAGTTGAAGTGATATTTTGAACTTCAGCGCAACATTCTTTCTCCAACATCATTAACGTATAAAAGGGATCATGAAGACAGCAAGAAGATGGGGTCGGCTACATGCTACTATAAGTGCAGACTGGTACACACAAGTCTGTCTTTGCAGCATGGCCAGATGGAAAAATGTTACATTCATGGTATGGTTTCAGTGTTAGAACACATGGTAAAGCAAAAAATCCTGGTATAGTGGCTCCCTCCAGAGAAGAGTAGCAGGGATGACCGTCTACAGACCACATGATCTGCATGTGGACAGTTTTCCAAAGAATGAAAGCAGATAGGCCACCATCTACCACTGCCTGCCACTTGGTGGAGCTGAAACCAGACTCTGGCCACTCTGATATTCTCGTTCCCAGGCTTTTGCCATATGTAAATATGCACCTTTCTCTGGAGACCTCAAAGTATTATCATAGTTAGTATTGCATTTCTCCTTACAATATCCTTTTGCATTCCATAGAGCCCAGGTGATTTATCAAAGTCAGTAGCTGTGGCTCGTATGTACTCTGTTCTCCCAAAATTATATAAATGTCTGAGCACAGAAGCTGAGGAGAGATCTATGCAGTCACAGCTAGAAAACCAAGGGCTTTTTAAAGAAAGACTTCAAGCAGAGGCTCTCCTCTGTTTTGCACCAGCTTGAAAGGGCTTTTGGTTCTCCTCCCCCCACCAAGAATAATTGAAATAATATTTTTAAAGGTATACTGAATGCTACACATTAGGCAATTCCATTTTAATCAATGTCTACATTAGTTTCAGAGACCTGCTTAATTTGTATTGTTGAAAGATGTTGAGTTGTATTGATCAAGTGCAACTGAAGGACATTTCAAATATTTTCATTAAATGTAGCTTAAGTATCATTATAACAGACCCTGAAGGGTGTCTAGATTCTTTGAACATATTGGGAATTGATCATTTCATTTGTGGTGCCACTATACGGGTCACACTGGAACTCTCAGGTCACTTTTTAAAACTATAGAGACATTGTCTATAATTGTTGAAATAATAACTGAATCCTTAAGAATTTTAATCATGTGCATAAAAACCATATCAAATCACTCTGTAAGCCTCAGGTACAAATTCAGCACATGTGACTGAAAATAAACAACTTTATGAGCAAACAAATTTTTGAAAATTAAAATTACAATTAAAAAACTTTAATTATCAATAAATTATTTGAGGGCAGTGCTCTGCATAGGAAGGCCTGATAAGTGCTTTGCTGAGAGGTAGCTGGTAGGTGTGTACAGCTTCTATCTGAGCGAAGGTGCTCAAACCCCTTTGTCTGGGCCTGAGCATCAGTGTTCCGTGGCTTTTTCATAAGAAGTCAAACTTTATTTATGTAAAAGTGATGATAGTTAAACAACTACAAGAATCGCCATATGGATGGTATAATGGTCATGGCTAAGAGTATGAAGTATGGAGTCTGGGTGCCTGGGTTCAATATGCCTTTGCCAGGTATCAGCTGCCTGATTTGGGGGAAAGTCCCTCAACTCTCTGGGTCTTGTTTCCCCATCTGCAAAATGGGGGTAATATTAGTGTCTACTTGTGAAGGTTAAGCAATTTTAGGTCTTATTACTAATCCAAGTAGATTTAGGATTGGATTTATTTGCATTTGGCTGATGTTTGCATGCCCTGCAAGATTTTGTGTTGAGGGATACATGTAGACATTTTGGCTTTGAGTTAATATGATACATGATAAATGACATGAAGAGGGTGATTCCCGAATGAAGCTGATTTGGGCTCCAGAATGAATGCATCCAACTGATCCTTTACATTATCCCATTGTCTGCACAGCTTTCATTATTCTGTTACATTATCCTGCTCTACACACAGCTTCCATTTTGAGGGTGGGCAGAGTAGGATGTACCCCTGGTAATTAGTGGTAGGAATAACTATTAACAGGAGAAATCTGTGTCCACCAAAAGCTGCCATGTGCCCAAACAAGAACCCCACTTAAAAAAAAAAATCTGTTTTGTTCTCCTGTTTTATATTCATGGCTTGCTGTCCTGTATTTTCATTCTGAATTCCAAAGGATCAATGTCATTATCCTCAAAGTAAATAAATTATGTCTAATCTGCTGTACTTTTTCATAGAAGATAAATCAGTTTTCAAGTCTTTTTCTTTGCATTTGCTCATTGACTTTGTCATCATTAATTTTTGCTGTTTCTAGAATATGGTTTGCAGCCTAATGATACATCAACTTCTCAACTGTTGTCTATAACATTTTAATATTATGTCCCAGTTTGACTAAATCATCTACTGGTTAAAAATAGAAATTTCATGTGTGAGTTTTTGAGAGGCAGAAACCCACCTTTTTAAAAAATCATTAACTCTTTCCCATAACTGCTTTTACATTCCAAAACACCAAGTAAACCCCATTTCTCCTAGGGAACAATGTTCAATACTTCTACAGGTTAAGAAACTGATTAACTATTCATGAATTTAAAAATACATTATGCATTAATTTATTTATCTTAAAGTTCAGCTTTTCTCTCTGGGATGCTTTCTCCCCAATCTAATTTCTTTAAAACAAAATCTAAATATATAGAGTGTGATTGAATAGCACTTATTAGGAAATTCCGACCTCTGGGTGTTTTTATTTTTTTAAGGTGAATGTGAGGAGCATGTGGATTTTTTTGCTCTATAATTCCCTCTTAACCAAATACTTTCATTTTAAATATGAAATTACAGCAGTAACTTTCTTTAATGTTAACAGTAGAGTACATGAAGGGGAAAGAATGTGCATTTTTTAAAAAATAATTCCAACTGTTTTATTGCCTTCCAATCCAAGATAATTGCATATGAAGAAATTTGTTTAAATTATTGACATTAATTTACTAACTAGAACTTTAAATAATAATTTCATGAAAAAGTAAATTCAGCAAAGTCCCAGAAATAAACAAGATTTAACAATTTATTAGAACTGTTAATATAGTCAGTGACTATAAGTCAAAGCCACATTTCTGTAGTTTTAGCAGGAACAATTTTCTTTTTATAGAGCATGGAGTTAAAATATCATGTATAAGATGGACTTAGTAACCACATATTTTAGTTCTTATTAAGACAACTACATGGACAAATTCCTTTTTTTTTTCTCCTTGTTTTGTTTCTCATATGGTCTATTTCCATAACTTGTAAACTGAAACCTTATCATAACACATTCATTCCAGAAAGGAGTCTGTGGTCATTTGGTCATTCATTCATTCATTTTTAAAGATTTTATGCATTTTAGAGAGAGGGGAAGGAAGGGAGAAAGAGAGGGAGAAAAATATCAATATCAATATCAAATATATCAACCAGTTGCCTCTCACACGTCACCAGCTGGTGACTTGGCCTGCAACCCAGGCATGTACCCTGACTGGAAATTGACTGGACAACCTTTCCATTTGCAGGCTGGTATCCAACCCACTGAGCCACACTAGTCAGGGCTCATTTACTCAACAAATTTTTAAGCACCTATTATGTTAGGCACTGTTCAGGTGCTGGGATACAGTGCTGAATGAGACCCTGATTCCTGTCCTCTTGGGGCATACTTGGTATAAGGGGAAGACAAACAAAAAGCAACACATAAAATCATCTCAGCTAGTGCAAAGTGCTACGGAAAAATGAAACTAGTAATGAAAAGGAGTGGTGGAGTTGGGAGGAGGCTGTGGAGAGTGTCCTCCTTGAGGACATAGCAGTTAAGCTGAATGGTGAGAAAACCAAACCATCTGGTTGGGGGGTGAGTATTCTCAGCCCTGAGGTGGGGGTCACCTGGTGTGTTTGAGGACTAGAGGAAAAGCTACTTACTGTGGCTACAGCACAGTGAGAAGGGGACAGAGGCAGGAGATACTATCAGGAAGATGCTGGTGGGGTGGGGGGAGGAGGCAGCCCAGGTAGGGCCTGATAATGAATGATGGGTTTTGAGCAGGTGATTGACTCATGATCTGATGGATCTTTTAACTCATTCTTGCTTTCAGGTGGAAAACGGATTTGATGTGGGAGTGGGGAAAATGAGAGTAGGAAGTATAAGATGGCAGCCGAACAAGCTGTTCATTATTGCAATTGCTGGCACTACTACCAAGTAGTTTTATTTACAGAGACAAGCTAGCATGTGGAGAATGATCTGGGAAGCTGCGTTCTAGACCACTTCTGCCTTATGTTCTCTCCTGATCCCTGGCTTCAGGATACTGGGCCATTTGTTTCCTTTCTGTCCTAATAACTTAGTAAATCTATTCGCTAGACCTTGAGAAATTTTCCCAAGGATGCACACACTTACTGCCCAGCTCTGGAACCCTGAAGGTGGTTTTAGTAGGTCATTTGTGATGCCACAGAGAGGCAGATGGGGGCAGCAGAGAGCCAGGGTGGAAAGGGGGTGTGCCCTTAGAACTTGGCCAGAGAAAAACATCCACTAGTTTGTTCCAGAGCTAGGTGGCAAAGAAATTGGAGTGGGGGAAACCCATGGACATGAAGAGGCAGACCATCAGGAGGAAACCCATGTGAGAGGATAAGCACAAACTAGCCCCTTTGTCAAGTCTGGGACTCTTGGAGAAGCAGGAGCTGGTGGTGGTGACAAGCTCAGATGACTTGAGTCTGAGGCAGGGTCAGTAGCCAAGAACAGGGAGCCAGCTAGAATCACAAGACCTCCACAAAGCCTTCCTTCTATAGAGAGTAGCTTTGGGCTGCTGGTCTGACTTCACTTCATAGTAAAAACATTGTCCAAAAGAACTGGGAAACGCTTGCAACACAGAACCCACTTTCTTCTAATCTCTAAGCAAGGGCCACTTAGGCACCTGAGTGAGAGTTATCGTGACCCTAAGATGGGCAGGAGGTGGTGCTGAATCAGAACAATTTTACTGTTAGTCCTGGCTTGATCATGTGCCTCAGTTCTCAAAAAAGAGCTCTCTCTCCCACTTAGCCTGGTGAGTTTCTCCCAGGAAGAAATGGTGTCTTGGTTCACTAATGAACCTCAAAACCTTTGTGTGGTTTCTGGGACGTGCAAGTGCTAACTGCGTGAATGACCATGTTTGATGTAACCAAGCTTCAGTATCTAATGCAGCTGCTAAAGCAGGGGTATGTTTCATTCTATGTTTCCGTCCTATCATGAAACTGTCTGGAACATTCTCTTCTTCAAGATTTAGTTCCTGCCCAGGTCTGAACCATCTTTCTGCCTCAGATACCTCCTTCAGTAAGTGAATCTCAGTGATAGCATGGATCCTGGATATCTCTGGCTGCCTGATACCTCAACTTTTCTCTCCCTTCCCTTCCCCATGGCCAGCAGGACTCTATGAAACTCTACCTCCTAACTCCTTCAGGAGTACTTCAAGCTGTAAATGTCTTTGCTCCTTATGCCTGCAAAGGTCTGAGCTGACTCACAGTTGGCTCAGCCTCTTGTCCATTGAATATATTTCAAATGGACATTATCTAAAACAGTAAATTCAGTAATAGGGTGGCAACTTTTAAACTGACACTTCTGTTCAGGCTCCCATAGTGAAGTGACCCTATAAATTAACAATTTTCTTCAGCCCACATCTATTACCCAAGATTGGTGAGTCATATTTATCCTCAACATTAATAGATCATCTCAAATATAGGCATCTGAATTCACAACCAGGCTTTATTCTATGAACTATAGTTTGTGCAGAAAAGAATTTCATATGAAGAGGTTCCAAGGCCAATTTTCAGAACAGGTCAATGCATGCAATTTCAAAACACAATAGTTTTTGAGACTAGGAAGAGAATGGGAAATAAAGAACAAGGCAGAGAGAATTCCCACTGAAGGTGCTCTTTTGAATTGGCCCAAGAAAATATTTAACCTGTTGCATTGCCATGAAGGACTGGGCAGGGGATGAATAAATTGCCAGTGCAATGGAAAAGCAGGTAGCTGTCTGAACATCCAGAAGAAGATTTAATTCAATTTAGCAAGTTCATAGAATGGTTAAGAGCTTGAGCTCTGCAGTCTGACTCTCTGAGGTCTTATTGCGGCTAGGTACTAGGTGTGTGATCAGGGACAGTTACCGGACTGGACTTCTCCGTGCCCAGTTTCCTTGATAATATAATTGGAATGATAATAGTACCTCACTTATAGCATTGAAGATTGAATGACTTAATCATTGTCAATGCTTAAGCACAGAGAGTGGCACAGCAAGTGGCAGCCTTGGTTACTGTTATCATTATAGTAGTTACTCTTACCATCTTCAGTGCTGCCACTGTGGACCAGGCCACAATCATCTATCACCCAGAATGTGGTATTTGTTGGATGATAATACTGCAATAGGCTTCTCATTGGTCGCTTAGCACTTGCCATTGCTTCAATGTAAATCCTTTCATCTTAGTGTGGCCAGAGTGACCTTTCATGATGAAAAACTTACAGTGGTTGCCCATAACTCTAGGATCAAGGCCTCAGTCCTTTATCAAGTGGCATTGTTATTTAAAGGAGCTGATCTACATGTGACCTCATGGTCCTAACCACAGTCTCAATGAACAAATTAATTGTGTGATCATTTAATGGTGACCTGCCTAATTACACTACAATCTCTATTATCTAGTGGGGGAAGAGTTTTCTGTTCCATCTCCAGTCCCTAGCCCAGTGCCTCTTACATGGTGAGTGCTCAGTAAATATTTGTTGAGATATCCATCAAGTAAAAGAAGATTTACTGAATGAATGAATGTCACTGAGTATAAAGAGAGTATAAGAGACAACTTTGATATGTTGTGAAATAGAAATTTTCCTTATGGTTTTATCTCACACAGTTTTGATGTAAACTACTATTTTAATACCCTTTAAATGTCATACAATGGTGGTGGAATGAGACAAAAGACAGAGAACTATAGGGAAAAAAAAGACTAGTCACTGGATCAAATCAAACTATTGAAAAACATCAAACAGTTCCATCTTAACATTTAAAGGATATGATTTTGAGAATCTAGTGTTAGAGGGTTCTTTCTTTTTCATCAAGTTTCTAATGTGTTTTGAATGTCAAGTCTTCCAGTGATGTTTTATGGTGAAGGCACTTTCTTTTATTTTCTGCGTATTTTTAAAGCTTTAAAGTCTACATAACTATGCATGAAATACAACTATGCTTAGCATAAAAAGAAAAAAACATCTAAACCAAATTATTTTTCTTACAACACTAAGAACTAACACCCTCTTTCTAGAGATGATATAAATTTCTAAATTTTGTCTCTTTTATTTATATGTTAAATTTTTGCCTAACAAATAAGTGATATCCATTAATTCATTTGTTCACCTACTCATTTATTCAACAAAGATTTATTATGTGCTTAAAGGGTCAACCACTGTGTTAGATTGGGTTAAAGTTACACTTAAAGTACAAAGAATTCTGGTCAAGATGGCAACATAGGCAGACATGGCTCATCTCTTCACAAAACCACTTAGAAATTACAACTAAAATATAGAACAACTGTCACTCAGGAACATCAGAAATGGATTGAATGGAAGTCTGACAACTATGGAACTGAAGAAACCACATCCATCCAGACTGGTAGGAGGGGAGTGGATGTGGAACAGATTGGCCCACACCCATGTGGATAAAACTTTGGGAGGGATATCTCGGGAGCAAGGGCCTGTGCCAGGGCAACCCAGCCCAGGATTCCAGTGCCAGGACGATAAGTCCCCACAACTTCTGGCTGCAAAAACCAGTGGAGATTGAATTGGTGGAGGAGGCTGCTGGAGCCTTAAGCAGTTCCTCTTGGGAAACCCACACACAGACTCATCTACTCAGACTTGCTCCCTCTGAGCTCCAACACTGGGGTGGCAAATTGAAGGGCACCAGTGGTATGCAGGGAGAGACTGAAGTGTCTGGCACTGGGCTGAGCAGAGGCCATTGTCTCTTTGCTGAGCCCTCACCCCTCTCAGAGACCATAGTCTGGTTCCACATCTGAGACTCCATCAACCTGGCTAACACTGTGTGACCCACCCTGGAGATTCACAAAGGCTACACCCGACCCAATTTATAGGCCCACCCAGTTGATTTTCCATTAGAATGGCTAGTCTTGGCTCCTAAATCCTATCAAACAAGCAACAGCTGGCTTCAGTGAGCCCTAGTGGCAGCCAGAATAGAATCACAGCTTGCTTCACCTAGGAACCTCTAAGCCCAGCACAAGTAACAGCCATTTAGGATTGCTTTACAACTCAGGCAGGGTGTCCCAGGTGAAACACAGGTGGGGGCTGACCTTGGCCTGCACCACCTGGGAAACCCCAGGGCCAATGAACCCAGTAGAGAGCTACAGGCCACGTCAGAACACCACCACTCTGCCTCTGCACAGCTGATACTCCATGGAGGGCAGAAAGTGGTGGTCAGTGGTCATAGTCAGTCCTTGCAGCTGACTGGCCTGGGTAAATCCCTCCAATTGATCTGCCAACAGCAGCCAAGGCTCAACTACAAGAGGCGGATGTACTCAGCCCACACAAAAGGTGCACCTCGAGTACCCAGCTCGCATGATAGGGGAGGTTGTGCCACTGGGCCCTACAGGACACCTCCTACCTTAGGTCATACTACTAAGACAAGGAGTCAAAGCAGCTCTACCTAATACATAGAAACAAACACAGGGAGGCTGCCAAAACAAGGAGACAAAAAACATGGCCCAAATGAAAAAACAGATAGAAACTACAGAAAAAGAACTAAACAAAATGGAGATAAGCAATCTATCAGATACACTGGTTATAAGGGTGCTCAAGGAATTTAGTGAGGACCTCAACAGCATAAAAAAGATCTAGTCAGAAAGGAAGGATGTGCTAATTGAAATAAAGGAGAATTTACAGGGAAACAACAGTAGAACAGTT
>PVKU01008976.1:0-67141 GCA_004027475.1 Anoura caudifer | reverse complement strand
TTTTTTTTTTTTTTTTTTTTTTTTTTTTTTTGCATGTAACTGTCCAGCTCTCCCAACACCATTTGTTGAAGAGGCTATTTTTACTCCATTTTATGTTGCTGCCCCCTTTGTCAAATGTCAATTGATTGTAGAGACTTGGGTTTACTTCTGGGCTCTCTGTTCTATTCCACTAGTCCATGTGCCTCTTTTTATGCCAGTACCAGGCTGTTTTGATTACAGTGGCCTTGTATTACAGTTTGATATCAGGCATTGTGATCCCTTCTACTTTATTCTTCTTTCTCAAAATTGCAGCAGCTCTTTGGGATCATTTATGGTTCCATATAAATTTTTGAAGTGTTTGTTCTGTATCTGTGAAATATGCCCTTGGTAATTTAAGAGGTATTGCATTGAATCTGTAAATTGGTTTGGGTAGAATGGACATTTTGACAATGTTAATTCTTCTGATACATGAACACAGTATATATTTGCCACAATCTGTGCAGCTGGATCAGTCAGATCCTGAGGGAAAGTGATGGAGGTTTGAGAAACAAAGAGACAGAGTCAAAGCAGGGTCAGGTGAAATCCCTTCTCTGGGATGCAGAGGAGGGAACTGCTTATTGGTGAAGTCAGACTGTATATATTGAGCCAGCTTTAAAGCAGAGCATGAGAAAGACAAACTGCAAGTTAGGTACATTTTAGTTTTTAAGAACACGTGCTGTTCCTTCTTGGTACAGTGATATAGCAAGCAGACAAGTCTTTCTTTTCTTACAGTAAACAATCTATCAGGCAGCTGTGCTGAATCCAAGGCCTGCTTCCTACTCCCTTGGATTCATTATCCTGCTTGGCTCTGCAGATATGTTTCCATTTGTTTGTGTCCTTCTGAATTTCTTTCTTCAGTGTTGTGTAGTTTCCTGAGTACAGGTCTTTTACCTCCTTGGTTAGGATTATTCCTAGGTATTTTATTGTTCTTGTTACTAAATCAAATGGGATTTTTTTCTTAATTTCTGTTTCTGCTGTTTCATTGTTGGTATACAAAAATGACTTTGATTTCTGGATACTGATTTGTATAGCACTGTCTTGCCAAATTCATTTATTAGGTTGAGCAGTTTTTTGCAGCATCTACAGGAATTTCTATGTACACTATTATGTTATCTGCAAATGAAGGCAGTTTTACTTCCTACTTTCCAATTTGGACGCCTTTTATTTCTTTTTCTTGTCTGATTGCCGTGCCTAGGACTTCCAATATTATGTTGAATAGACGTGGTGAAAGTGGACAACCTTGTCTTGCTCCTGATCTTACTGGAAAAGATTTTAGTTTTTGCCCATTGAGTATGATGTTGGCTTTAGTTATCTCATATATGACCTTTATTGTTTTGAGGAATGCTCAAAATAATTCTCACTTTGCTGGGTGTTTTTATCATAAATGGGTGCTGTACATTATCAAATGCTTTTTCTGCATCTATTGATATGATCATGTAATTTTTGTCTTAACTTTTGTTTATGTGATGCATTACATTTACTGATTTGAGAACATTATACCATCTTTGTTTCCCTAGGATGAATCCCACTTGACCATGGTGTATGATCTTTTTAATATATTGTTAGATGCAGTTTGCCAGTATTTTGTTGAGGATTTTAGTGTCTATGTTCATCAGCAATATTGGCCTGAAGTTTTCTTTCTTTGTTGTGTCTTTGTCTGGTTTGGGTATAAGGATGATGCTGGCTTCATTAAAAGAGTTTGGGAGTCTTCCAACATTTTGGACTTTTTGGAATAGTCTGTGAAGGATAGGGATGAGCCCTTCCTTAAATGCTTTGTAGAATTATCCTGTGAAACCATCCAGTCCATGGCTTTTGTGTTTCAGGAGTTTTTTGATTTCTGCTTGAATTTCATCAGCTGTTATTGGTCTATTCATTCTTTCTGTTTCTTCTTCATTGAGTTGAGTTTTGGAAGATTACATTTTTCTAGAAACTTGTTTATTTTACCTAGCATTTCCAATTTCTTGGCGTACAGTTCTTCATAGTAATTTCTTACAATCCTTTATATTTCTGTGCTATCAGTTGCAATTACTCCTCTTTCATTTCTGATAATGTTTATTTGGGTCCTCTCTCTTTTTTTCTTAATGAGCCTGCTTAAAGGCTTGCCGATTTTGTTTATGTTTTCAAAGAACCAGCTCCTGGATTCATTGATCCTTAGAATTGTGCTTTTAGTCTCTATGTCATTTAATTCTGCTCTGATCTTGGTTATTTCCATCCTTCTACTTGCTATGGACTGTCTTTGTCGTTGTTCCTTGACTTCTTGTAGGTGTAGGGTTAGGTTGTTTGTTTAAAATATTTCTATTTTTTTTAGATAGGCCTGTATCACTATGAACTTCCCTCTCAGAACTGCATTCCATGTGAACCATTAGTTTGGGGTTGTTGTGAGTTCATTTTCATGTGTTTCCAGAAAGTTTTTGATTTCTTCCATAATCTCATTCTTGACCCATTCATTGTTTCATAGCATGCTATTCAATCACCATGATTTTGAGTGTTTTGGTTTTTTCCCCAGAAGTTGGTTTCCAGTTTCAGTCCCTTGTGTTTGGAGAAAATGCTTAGTATGATTTCAATTTTCTTGAATTTTTCAAGGCTTGTTTTGTGTCTTATCATGCAGTCTATCTTTGAAAATGTCCCATGTGCATTTGAAAAGAATGTGTATTTAGCTTCTTTGGGATGAAAGACTCTATATACATCAGTTAAGTCCATTTCATGTAGGGTATTGTTCCATGCCACAATATCTTTGTTGATATTTTGTTTGGAAGATCTGTTCATTTTTGACAGTTTGGTGTTAAAAATCCCATATTATAATTCCGTTTCTTTCAATATCTTACTGGAAGTTCTCCAAGATTTTCTTTATGTATTTTGGTGCTCCTATGTTGATTGCATGTATATTTATAGTGTTTATGTCTTCCTGGTGGATTCTTACCTTTAGTATTATGCAGTGACCTTCTGGGTCTCTCTTTATGGCCCCTTTTTTGAAGTCTATTTTGTCTGATATGAGTATTGGTATCCCAACTTTTTTTCTGTCTGTTTTCTTTGAAAATTTGTTTGCAGCCCTTCACTTTGAATCCGTGTAGGTCTTTTGCCCTGAGTTGGGTCTCTTGTAGGCAGCATATGTGCGGGTCATTCTTTCTTATCCATTCAGCTATTCTATGTCTTTTGATTAGAGCATTTAATCCATTTATGTTTAAGGTTATTATTGATAGGTACTTATTTATTGCCATTTTTCATACCTGTGTTCCTCTCTCTCTCTTTCCCTTCATTTCCTTAAAGTAACCCCTTTAGCATCTCTTCTAGAGCTGGTTTAGGGGAGGTGCATTCTTTTAGACTTCGTTGGCATGGGAAGCTCCTTATTTGGCCTTCTATCTTGATTGAGAGCCTTGCTGGGTAAAGTAGTCTCGGTTGCAGACCTCTGGTTCTCATTAGTTGGAATATATCTTGCCATTCTCTTCTACCTTGGAGTGTTTCCATTGAGAAGTCAGCTACTAACCTTATTGGTGACTCCCTTGTATGTTACTTACTGTTTTCTCACTTGCTGCCTTTAAGATTCTCTCTTTGTCATGGGATTTTGCCATTTTAATAATGATGTATCTTGAAGTGGGCCTCTTTGCGTTCCTCTTGACTGGGACTCTGTGGTTCCTGGATTTGTGTGACTTTTTCTCTCATCCAATTAGGGAAGTTTTCCATCATGACTTTTTCAAACAGATTTTCTATCCCTTGCTCTTCTTCTCCTTCTGGTATCCCTGTTATATGGATATTATTATGCTTCATATTGTCTCATGTTTCTCTTAATCCCTCTTCATTCTTTCTGAGTCTCTTTTCTTTTTCTTGCTCTTTCTTGGTGTTTTTTTATACCTTCTCCTCCAGCTTGCTGACCCTATCCTTTGCTTCATCTATCCTGCTTTTCTTTCCTTTTACTTTGTTCTTCAGTTCAGAAATTGTATGCTTCATTTCCTCTTGGCCCTTTTGATAGTTTCTATTTCCTTTTTCATGTTGATATACTTTGCTGTGAGTTCATTGTAGTGTCCCTGTAGTTTTTTGGTAATTCTCTGTGAGGTCATTGAGCTTCCTGATAACCATTGCTTTGAACTCAATATCTGATATTTGAGTTGCCTGTATTTTATTTAGCATTCTTTCTGATGCTTCCTCCTTTCCTTTCATTTAGAGATTGTTTCTTTGTCTTCCCATTGTTTGTGAGACTCACAAAAATAAAAGAAGTAAATTAATGAAAAATAAGAACAATGCAAATAAACAAAAAATTCCAGTTCTATGGGATAGCAAAGTAAAATTTGTCTCAGTTTCTCAGTTTTGGGGTTTGGGCTTGTTCCCCCAATTTGGACCTGTCTCTGGACCTTTCACAACTCCAGGTCTTATTGTCTCACTTGGGGGAATAAAGAAAAAAGAGAGAGAAAAAAGAAAAAAAATAAGCCTCCTGCTGACTTTAAACCTATTGAGTGAGTTCTTCTGTTCTTCCTGGATGCCATAGAAAGAGGGTGGCTGAGCTTCACTTTTCTCCCTTCCTATGGTTTTGGGATATGGGGGCTAGCTAGGTCTGGGATGCAATATTCAGAGTTGCCCAGCCTCAAGCCCAGGTCCTCCATGAGCTTCCAGGTCCCCACTATCCATCTGCACCAAGCCTGTGCCTTTAATCCACCAGTTGTGCTGATGTCTGTGCAGTGCACCTCCTCCTTGCTCTTTTCAAGCCCACTGTGGCCAGAGCCCACCACCGGGCATGCAGCACCAGTCAGCAGACAGGTAGGGGATACAACTCAGCCTCTGGGTGAGCAGCACAAGTCAAGTTCGGGCGCATGGCTCAAATCATGCTTGGGATAAGTGGTGGCATGAGCAGCCAGAATCATCCATAGGGAGATAGACACCAATCAGCCTCCAGGTGAGTGGTGCAACACAGCTGCTGTGCTAGTGCCCAAGTCAGGCATAGGCAAGTGCTCCAATCACCCTTAGGGTGGGGGGGATTCAGCTGCCTAGCATGTTGCCTGAGTCAAGCCCAGTTTCATATCACCTTTGGGGTGAGCCAACCACTGCACAAGAGTTCCTTACAAAGCAGCTCTAGCCTTTCTTTCTTTCTTTCTTCTTTCTTTCTTTCTTTCTTTCTTTCTTTCTTTCTTTCTTTCTTTCTTTCTTTCTTTCTTTCTTTCTTTCTTTCTTTCTTTCTTTGTTAGTAAAAACCTCTTGTTCAAGCCCGCAATTCTTAACAAGCGTCCAGCTTTTCCTACAGCTCAACTTCCTAACCAGACTGGAAACTATCCAAGTCAGGATCCAACATGACCCAATTCTTCTCCCTTCTCTGAGTCACCCAGCTTCCCAAATTCTCTGGTAATGACCTAGCCAGCATCCATGGTCTCAGTGGGTATACACATCTTATGTGTGTCTTCCACTTCATCTCTATTCCTCCCAGTGACTTCCAGCATCCAAATCACTCCTTGTGCTAGGCTGCCCTCCCTCCTCTGGTAGGGGAGGGAGCTGGTGATCTAACTCTTCTCCAAGTATCCTGCAGCAGACACTGGACAGGGGGCCACAGCAGCCTACATCCCTGTGCAGATCCCAGAGACCTTAGCACCACAACACGATTTCCTCTCCATCTTCTTTTCAATGTCCTCTACAATTTTTGGCCTCCAAACTTCATATGATCTGGGTTTCCATTTGCTACTCACTCTGTCCTCAGAAGATTAGCTAGTTGTTCCAGGTATGCACAGGGAGAACTGTGCTCCACTCCCACCTACCTTGCCACCATCTTCTGTCTCTTTCAATAATAATCTTAAATGTTAATGGATTAAATGCTCCAATCAGGAGACAAGAGTTGGCTGAATGAATAAGAAAATTAGGCCTGTACATATGCTGTGTACAAGAGGCCCATCTCAGAACAAAAGACTTACAGAGACTGAAAGTAAAGAGCTTGAAAAAATATTCCAAGCAAATGGACAGAGAAAAAAATTGGTATTTGTATCAGAGAAAATAGATTTTAAAACAGAAGCCATAATAAGAGACAAGGAAGGACACTTCATAATACTTAAGGGTAGAATACATCATGAAGGTATAAATATTATAAACATATGCACCCTACATAGGAGCACCAAAATATATAAGGAAGATCTTTGGGGACTCCAAGAAAGTAATAGATAGCCATACACTTATTGTAGGGGGTTTCAACAACATTTTGTTAACAATGAATAGATCTTCCAAACAAAATGTCAACAGGAACATTGTAGCACTGAATGACCCTATATTGCAAATGACTTAACTGATATATGCAGAACCTTTCACCCAAAAAGAGCAAAATACATATTGGTTTCAAATGCATATGGAACATTTTCAAAGATAGATGACATGATAGGACACAAAATAAGCCTCAACAAATTTAAGACAACTGAAATCATAGTAAGCATTTTCTGTGATCACAATGGCATGAATCTGGATAACAAGCCAAAAAAAAAAAAACCCTAAAAAAACAGTCAAATACATAGAGACTGAGTGACATGTTATTAGACAATGAATGGGTTAATAATGAGATCAAGGAAGAAATCAAAAAGTTTCTGGAAACAAATGAAAGAGTACACTCAACAGACCAGAACCTATGGGACACAGTGAAGGCAGTCAGAGAGGGAATTTCATAGCAATTCAGGCCTACTTTAAACAATAGGAAAATTTCACATAAACAACCTAATCCTATATCTACAAAAATTAGAGGAACAACAAAGGCCGGAGTGAGTAGAAGGAAGGAAACAATCAAGATCAAAGACGAATTAAATGACATAGAGACTAAAAAGACAATTAAAGATCAATAAATCCAGGAGCTGGTTCATTGAAAAATCCACAGAATCAACAAGCCTTTAAGCAGACTCATCAAGGAAAACAAAGAGAGGGTCCAAATAAGCAAAATCAGAAATAAAGAGAAGAGATTAGAACTGATACCACAGAAATACAAAGGATTGTAAGAAATTACTATGAACAATTATTCACCAAGAAATTTGAAAATCTGGACTGAGTGGATAAATTTCTAGAAACATATAATGCTCCAAAACTGAGTCAAGAAGAAGCACAGTGCCTGAATAGATCCATAAGAGATAGTGATACTGATGGAGTAATAATAATGAAAAAAGTCCCAGAACACAATGTCCTGGATGAGACAGCCTCAAAGAGGAATTTTAACAAACATTTATGGAAGTGCTAACCCATATCCTTCTCAAACTATTCCAAAAAAAAAAAATCTAAGAGAAGGGAAGACCCCCAAACTCTTTTTAGGAGGCTAAGAATATCCTAATTCTAAAACCAGATAAAGACACAATGAAGAAAGAAAGCTACAGGCCAATGTCACTGATAAACACACTTAAAATCCTGAAAAAAATATTGGCAGATGAGATCAGGCAATATATTAAAAAGATCATACACTCAGATCAAGAGGGATTCATTCCAGGGATGCAAGGACAGTGCAATATCTGTCAGTCAATTAATGTAATGCACCATCTATAAAAATGAAGAAGAAAACTCACACAATCATATCAAAAGTGCTGAAAAACACTGGATAAAGTACAGTGCACATTTATAATAAAAACACTCAGCAAAAGGGGAGTACAAGAGGCATACTTCAACGTTTTTAAATAAAGGCCATATATGAGAAACCTACAGCAAAACTCATGCTCAACAGTCAAAAACTAAAAGCTTTCCCACTAAGATAAGAAAGAAGACAAGGGTGTCTGCTTTCACCACTTCTATTGAACATAATATTGAAGTTCTAGTCACAGTGATCAGACAAGAAAAAGAAATGAAAGGCATTCAAATTGGGAAGGAATGAGTAAAAGTGTCACTGTTTGCAAAAGACATGGTAGTGTACGTAGAAAACCCTACAGACTCCACCAAAAATCTATTCAACTGAATAAATGATTTTGGAAAACTATCAGGATACAAAGTCAATAGTCCAAAACCAAAGGCATTTTGTGCACTAACAATATCAGAAATAGAAAGTAGGAAAAAAATCCCATTTACTATATCAACATGGAAAATAAAGTATCTAGTAAACTTAACCAAGGATGTAAACTACACAACACTGAAGAAAGAAATTAAGAAAGACACACACACAAAAATGGAAGCATATACTATGTTCATGGATTGGAAGAATTAATGTCATTAAAATGTCCATACTACCAAAAACAATCTATATCTTTAATGCAATTCTATTGAAATACCAATTACGTATTCCACTGATCTAAAACAGATATTTAAAAAATTTATGTGGAACCATAAATGACCCTGAATAGCCTCAGCAATTTTGAGAAAGAGGAAAATGTAGGGGGATCACAATACTTTATATCAAGCTATATTACAAGTCCTCTGTAATCAAAACAGGCTGGTACTGGCATAAGAACAGACACATAGATCAATGGAACAGAATAGAAAGCCCAGAAATAAACCTACAACTCTATAGTCAATTAATGTTTGACAAAGTGGTCAGGAGCAAACAATGGAGTAAAACAGCCTTGTCAATAAGTGGTGTTTGGAGATATGGTTAGGTATATACAAAAAATAAAACTACACCAACTTACATCATATATGAGAAAAAAACTTGAGATAGATGAAAGAAAAATATAAGTAGTTGCACCTTAAAAATACTAGAGGAGAACATAGGAAAATTTCAGATATGCCATGCAGCATTATTTTCATGATATGTTCCCTATGGCAAGGAATATAAGGAAAGTACAAAAAAGTGGGACTACATGGTTGGATTGTGGTGCTGTATGTGGGAGCATGGTCTAAGAGGGAACAAAGCCTTTTAGCTCTTGGTCAGATTTCTGTCATTTCCCCCTCTACCACCAAGCAAATTGGTCTCTTCTGTTGCTGATTCGCAGATGGGTACATTTGTGCATGTTCTAGGACCCTGTGGATCTCTCCAATGAACTCTGCAGTGATGGTGAGAGTTTCTCCTACCACAGGAACCCCCACAGGTTTTTCCATCAGAGCTTTTGAGGCTTTATTTCTCCATGCTGGAATTCTGTGTGATGGGGTTGTGTTATCTGTCTTGCACCCCAGTTGTTCCACCCAATTTATATCCATGCAAATGTGGGACTGACCAGTCTTCCAGCTGCCACATCATCAGCCCTGATCCTGACCACTGCTTTACCATGAGTCCTCGACCCAGCTGCCTATCTGCACCCCTCCTACTTGTTGGATGAATGTTTATTCTTTAACTCCTTGGCTGTTGGGCTTCCATACAGTTCAATTTTCTGGCAATTCTGTTTGTGTTTTGTTTTTAAAGTTCTTGTTGTCCTTTCTTCGTTGTGTAAGAAGACACAGTGTATCTACCTACGCCTCCATGTTGGCCAGCCCTGGTGAATACATAAAGCTCTGCCTCTTACTGCATAACAGGCATGCCAACACACACACACAAAAATGGCCCAAATGAAAGAACATATGAAAGCTCCATAAAAAAATAGAACTAAGCAATGAAGAGATAGCCAGCCTATCTGATGCACAGTTCAAAACACTGGTAATCAGGATGCTCCCAGAAATATTTGTGTATGGACACAAAATTGATGGAAAAATGAAGGCTGTGCAAAGTGAAATAAAGAAAAATGAACAGGGAACCAACAGTGAAGGGAAGGAAACTGGGACTCAAATCAACATTTTGGATGAGAAGGAAGAACTAAACATTCAACCAAATGATGAAACAAGAATTCAAAAAAATGAGGAGAGGCTTAGGAATCTCCAGGACAACTTAAAACATTCCAAATCCAAATTATAGGGGTGCCAGAAGGAGAAGAGGAAGAGCAAGAAATTAAAAACTCATTTAAAAAAATAATGAATGAAAACTTTCCTAATCTGGCAAAAGAAATACACTACCAGGAATTCCAGGAAATCCAGGAAGCTCAGAGAATCCCAATTGGACCCAAGGAAGCACACATCAAAGCACATCATAATTACATTACTCAAGATTAAAGATAGGAGAGAATCTTAAAAGCAGCAAGAGAAAAGAAGACAGTTACCTACAATGGAGTTTGTATAAGACTATCAGCTGGTTTCTCAAAAGAAAACTTGCAGGCAACAAGGGCCTGGAGAGAAGTATTCAAAGTCATGAAAGGCAAGGACCTACATGTAAGATTACATTATCCAGCAAGGGTATCAGTTAGAATGGAAGGGAAGATAAAGTGCTTCCCAGATAAGGACAAGTTAAAGGAGTCCATCATCACCAAGCCCTTATTATATTAAATGTTAAAGGAACTTATATAAGAAAAAGAAAATGATTTAAAAAATGAACAGTAAAATGACAACAAACTCACAACTATCAACAACCAAACCTTAAAAAAAAATAAGCAAACAACTAGAACAAAAACAGAATCACAGAACTGGAGATCACATGGAGGGTTACTGCTAGGGAGAGGGAGGGGGAGAATGGGGGAAAAGATACAGGGAATAAAAAATATAAATGGTAAGCAAAAATAGACAGGGGAGAGTTAAGAATAGTATAGAATATATAGACTCACAGAACTTGTACATACAACCCATGGACACAAAGTAAGATAGGAGAATGCTGGTGGGATGGGGGTGTAGGAATGAGTGGAATAAAGGGAGAAAATGGGACAACTATAACAGCATAATCAGCAAAATATATTTTAAAAAAGTGGGACTACATCAAATCAAAAAGCTTCTGCATGGCTAAATAAATCATCAGTGAAGTATAAAGGGGGCCAAATGTGTGGGAAAACACATATCCCAGTGGTATCTCATACAAGCACTTGGTCTCCAAAATATTTAAAAACTCACATGACCTCACATTAAGAAGACAAACAATACAATTAAAAATGGGCAAAGGACCTGAACAGACATTTCTCCAGGGATATACAGAAGGCCCACCAACATTTGAAAGGATGCTTGACATCACTAGCCATCAGAGAAATGAAAATTAAAACCACAATGAGATGCCTCTTCACACTAGTCTGAATGGCCATCATAAACATATGAAAAAACAAGTGCTGGTGAAGTTGTGGAGAAAGGGAACCCTAATACGCTGTCATTGGAGATACAGACTGGTGCAACCACTGTGAAAACAGAATTGATTTTCCTCAAAATACTACAAATGAAACTGCCTTTTGATCCAATGATCCCAGTGGTGGGATTATTCCTTAGAATCCTGATACACCAATTTAAAACAATCTATGCACATCTATGTTCATAACAGCATTATTTAAAAACATTTTATTTATTTATCTTTAGAGGGGAAGGGAAGGAGACAGGGAGAGAGGTAGAGAAATATCAATGTATGGTTGCCTCTCATGCATCCTTTGCCAGGAACTGGCCTGCAACCCAGGCATGTGCCCTGACTGGGAATCGAACCGCGATCCTTTGGTTCACAGGCCTGCACTCAATCCACTGAGCTACACCAGCCAGGGCACAACAGCATTATTTACAATAGTCAAGTGCTAGAAACAGCCTAAGTACCCACCAGTAGAAGAGTGAATCAAAAAACTGTGGTAAATTTACACAATGGAATACTATACAGCAGAAAGAAAGAAGGAGCTCTTACCCTTCACAACAGCATGGATGGAACTGGAGAGTTTTATGCTAAATGAAATAAGCCAGGTGGTGAAAGACAAATACCATTTGATCTCACCTATAAGTGGTACCTAGTGAACAAAACAAACAAATGATCAAAATAGAACCAGAGACATGGAAATAATCAAACTGAAAATTAACAGAAGGGAGAGTGTTGGGGAATAACGTAGGAAAGAAGAGAAGAGACAAGTAAAGGCACATGTATAAAGGACCCATGAGTATGGACAATGTGTGAGGATTGACTGGTTGTGCTGCATTAGGTGGGGCAAGAGAGAGCAATGAGTTAAAAAATGGGACTAACATAATTTAACAATAAAAATTAAGATAAAACCAGTAATAAATCCACACCTTTATCATCAATGCATAATTGAGAGCAGAGGCAGGAATGTGCGATGGGGCAAATACAATCTTCTTAATAGATAGTGTTTGGAATGTAGGACAGATACATTCTAATAAATGAAACTAGACCACAAGCTTATACCATATGCAAGGATAAACACCAAATGGATTAAAGACTTAAATGTAGAACTTGAAACTGTAAAAATCCTACAAGAATACAAGCAGTAAAATCTTGAGCATTTCTCATATGATTTTTTTCTTATATTTCTCCCCTTGCAAGGAGAGCAAAGAAGAAATGAACAAGAGGAAACACATAACTCTCAAGTCTTTTACAGTAAAGTAAACCATCAAAAAATGAAAAAAGGTCACTGAATTAGAGAACATATTCATTAATGATACATCTGATAAGGGGTTAATATACAAAATTTCTAAATAACTCACTCCTCTCAGAACAAAGAAAATTATTATAAAATGTGCAAAGGACCTAAATAGACCCTTCTTCAAAGAGGACATACAAATGGCCAGTGACAAATGAAGATGCTCAACATCACAATCAGAGAAACACAAATTAATAGCACAATGATATATCACTTCACACCTGCCAAAATGGCTACCCTCAATAAATTGACAAGTTGTGGGTAGAATGTGGAGGAAGCAGAGCCTTCATGCACTGTTGGTGGGATTGAAGACTAATGCAGCTACTGTGAAAGACAGTATGGATTCTCTATAGTATAATCTCAAAAGATTAAAAATGGAACTACCTTGTGATCCAACAATTAAACTTCTGATAATTTATTCAAAGAAATTCAAAACACTAATTTGAAAGAATATGCACACCTATGTTCATTGCATCATTATTTACAATAGGTATAATTTGGGAGGAGAACAAATTTCCATCAGCAAATGAGTAGATACCAAAAACTGTGGTATATTTATGCAATGGAATACTACTTGGCCATTAAAATGAATGCGATCTTACCTTTTGTGACAGCAAGAATATAACTATATGGTATTGTGCTAAGTGAAATGTCTACCAGAGAAAATTAAATACCTTATGCTTTCACTTATATGTGGAAGTTAATGAACAAAATTAACTAAAAAACAACACAGACTCATTGATACAAAGAACATACTGTCAGTTCTCAGAGAGGAGGGATTTGGTGGCTGGCTGAAAATATGAAGTGATAAAGCATTACTAATTAGTAGGTATGGAATAACCACAGAGATTTAGATTACAGCATGTGAAATATAGTTAATAATACTCAGATAAATAGGTATGAGGCTTAGTGTTTATTTGAAGCAGTAGGGAGGGGCTTTTCTAAAATACATAATTTTCTAACCACTTTGCTGTATATTTGAAGCTAATACAGAATAGTATTTGATGTCAATTGTAATTTAAATATAAAAATAAAATTTCAGAAAAAAAGATATTATAACACCCAACTGAAATAGCTAAAATAAAAAAATAAATAAATGAGGGTAATTTAAGGGGCATATGGTACATCATCAAGCATAACAACATTTTCACCATAGGGGTACCAGAAAAAGAAGAGGAAGAACAAGGAAATAATGATGAACAACTCTTGTAACCTGGCAAAATATATATACAAACAAGTCAAGGAAGTGTAGTCATTCCCAGGCAAGATAAATCCAAAGAAGACCACACCAAGATACTTCACAATTAAAACAGCAAAACTTAAAGACAAACAGAAAATCTTAAAAATACAGCTAGAAGACAGCAGTTAGTTACATACAAGGAAGTCTTCATAAGATTTTCAGCTGATTTTTCAAGGGAAAAGTTTCAGGCCTGAAGCAATTGGCACTAAATACTTAAAGTCATGTAAACAAAGACCTACAACCAATGATACTCAGCTAAACTATCATTTACAATAAAAAAAGATAAAAAATACCCCAAAATGATAAAGTAGTTAATTACTACTGATCCAGTATTATAAGAAATATTAAAGGGCCTTCTTGAAAAAGACAAAGGAGGAGGAGGAGGAGAGGGAGGAGAAGAAGAAGAAAAAGAAGGAGGAGAAGGAGGAGGAGGATAAGAGGAGGAGGAAGAGGAAGAGGAGAAGAAAGAAGGCACAGGAGAAGGTGGAGAAGAAAGAAAGGAGGAAGGGAAGAAGAAGTAGAAAAAAGATAAAGGAAAGAAGAAGGAGGAGGAGAAGTGGCATCACCCTGATACACCAAAGCTGTCAGTTCAACCCCTGTTCAAGGCAAATACTAGTGTTAACCAGTAATGCATAAATGAGTGGAATAACAAATTATTGTTTTTCTCTCTCAAATCAATAAATTAAAAAAATTCTCCATGAGCAGGTCTTTCACATTAATATTTCCAGTCTTGGTTATATTAGAAATGATAATGATGAAGCAAATGAGAAAACAGTAGCTATAAATTATTGATCATGTACCATGACCTAGGCAGTGTGCTAGGTATTACTCCCCTTTTACAGAAAATGGAACAAGACTTACAGGTAGTAAGATAATTAACATATCTGATTCTAAAACTCATACTCACTATGCTATAACAACTTTTACATCATGTGAACTTTCCATAACCCGATTAGCTGTGCCCATCTGAGCCATGTAGTCCTATGGAACCTACATAACTATTTATGCTTAAAGCTCATCTATGGCCACTATCTTGAACAGGTGGCTATGAGTATGGCAGAACTGGGATCCCAAACCATTCATATTTCTACATTTCTTGGGGTGGCTTACATGCTTGCTCAGAAGTTACTACTAGCTCCCTCTCTGGCTATACTCAAGCTCAATGTTCTACTTCCTCTCAGTACTGATCCTCCATCAGCATTCTGTAATTTCCCAATTTAGAAAAACTTCTACCTCAGAGAATTTCAGCTATTGGGTCAAACTTAATTATATAATCTTTAGGTAATTATAAACCTTTTTTGCTTCAACATTTTCCTTTTTATTCTCTTTAGGGACCCACTAAAGAACTGCCTGTGGGACACCAGATTGCTAGAATTAAAGGTATTTCTCCATGTTGGTCATGAACAACTGAACTAGAATTATGGAGATATATATCTATATGCATACACATATGCATATATATTCTGTCCTTGCTAGACTGTGTTCACATCTTTTCAAATTTAGACTATAGTAGTAAGGGTAATTTTATACTACTCTACATAACTAGGAAATCCCTAAATATCACAGGCTTAATAACAAGAGTTTATTTCTTATTCTTGTCTGACCCATATCAAAGTCAGACGTTGCTCTGGTGGCTTTCTATCCAGATGACTTTCAAGTGATGATTCAACAGCTAAAGCTGTTTCTATTTTGTAATTTTACAATCTTAAAGTCCTTTACTTCCAGCTGAACAGGCAGAAGAGAGTGAATACTGGAAAATACACATGTACTCAACCACTTGAGACTAAAAGTAGAACATCATTCAACTCACATTCCCATTGCCCATGGCCCAGTCACATGGTCCAATTTAACTGCAAGGAAGGTTGAAAAATAAAGTCTTCCTATATACTCATGAAGAAGCGATGGATGGGTGAGCATCTTGCTAGTCCTTTCCCTCAAATTGTATAATTTTTGAATTTACATTCTAGATACATCCCAGCTAATACTACACATCCATTCACTCAGAAAATTTTGTTTCCTCTACCTTCAAAATAATAAAAATATAACTACTTATCATCACCTCTACTGCCATCACAATTGTCCCAGCCTTCATCATAACTGGTCTTGATGGTTGCTATAGGTTCCTTCCTGGTTTTGGGTTTTTTTTGTTCTGTTTTTTGTTGTTGTTGTTGTTGTTGTTGTTTTTTGCTTCTACTCTTAGGCCTTTACAATCTGTCCTCAAAATAAACCAGAGTAATTACATTAAATATGGGTCAAATTCTGTGTTGCCCTATTTCACATAGAGTGAAATGTTCTTCAGAGTCCCTAGAACAGTGTCCCTAGAACAGTGCCTGAAATAAAGCAAGTGTTCAACCAATGTTATCAAATAAATAAGTGAATGAAACATGGTACTCAGTGGGCTGAGTGATGAGTTCCAGAATCATTTTCAGTATTTCTACTACAAGATGTAGGAGAGGTAAACACATCTATTTCCTTGATATCCAAGAATTTCCATGTTATATATATTGATTAGGCTTTTATTTTGATTTCACTAAAATTTGTTGAACATCTGTGATTGTTAGATGGTTAAACTCATTTTTCAAGTTTCTGTAAATTTTATTAGCCCTGTTTTTGACTCTGTCAGTATAGTATATTTAGATGTTAAGATATTAAGGCAAGGATTATGGCTTTCAACATGATTAACACATGTGTTTGTGATTTTTTTTCAAATAAGCAATTAGGTCATTTACCTTGACTTTTATATCTATGTTCTATATATAGACCTAGACTAACCAAAGAAGAATGTTTAGCCAAGGACACTGGAGCATTGTCCCATGCACAAAAGACCCCCTATCAACCATCCCTGGAGAACAGCTCTAGCCACAATTAAACTCACAAATAAATCTCCCTCTATCCGGAAGAAAGTCTGAGAAGGAGACCAGAGGATTCAAGAATGTTTGTTTCTCCTTTCCAAAAAGGCTGGTTTGCTGGTATCTAGATACAAGCTGAGAACTACAGTGATTATTTTAAATAAAGGACACCTTTTATCTGGTTTAAAAATACAAACAAAAGAACTTTTGCCCAATCTGTATTTGACATGTGTGCTTCAATTCCATAATCAAAATTGAACATAATGTGCCTTATCCACAACTACAAAATGTGAAGTGAGGCAAGTTTTTGTTATAAGAACACAACTTGAAATTATTAAGCAATATTTTCCAACAATAGTTTTTGTTTCAGAAATCCTAAGCATTTTCCTTTATCAGTGTATGTATGCATTATTTCTTTTTCTTACCCATCCCTACAATTTTTAACAATAAAGGAAAAACTATTTAAAAGAGCTTATTTTATTGCGTGTCTTCTTTAACACCATTGACAAAAATCTTCACTGTAAAGTGGGCACCAGATCTTTGAGAATCTTCTCTTGAGACAGCCCTCTTAGTTCAACAATTTTCATCTACCTTATGTGGCCTTGCATTCATGGCTGCATCCAACTCCACAGTGACATACGTGACAAATCCAAAGCCTCTGGAGCTCTTGGGGTTTGGATCTCTCATCACTACACAGGCTGTGGGAACTCTCCACTGCTCAAAATTGCTCCTCAATCTCTCATCTGTTGTTTCAAAGCTCAAATCTCTGATAATGAATTTTTGCAGTTATTCAGTCTCTTTGGGAGATTATTTTGAAAAGTATGGGAAAATTGAAGTGATCAAAATCACGACTAACCAAGGCAGTGGCAAAAAGAGAGGCTTTACTTTTTTAACCTTTGATGACCATGACTCTGTAGGCAAGACTGTCATTCAGGAATACCTACTGTAAATAACCACAACTGTGAAACAAGAGATGGCTGGTGCTTCAGCCAGCCAAAGAAGTCAAAGTGGTTTTGGAAACTTTGGAGGTGGTCATGGAGGTGCTTTTGATGAGTATGAGTAAAATTTTGTCATGGAGGAAACTTAGTGGTTGAGGTGGTTTTGGCAGTAGCTGTGGTGGTGGTGGATATGGTGGCACTTGGGATGGCTATAATGGATTTGTTAATGATGGAAGCAAATTTGGAGGTGTCAGAAGCTACAATGATTTTGGCAATTACAACAATCTTCCAGTTTTGGACCAATGAAATGAAGAAAATTTGGAGGCAGAAGCTCTAGCCTCTATGGTGCTGAAGGCCAATATTTTGCCAAACCATAAACCAAGGTAACTATGGCAGTTCCAGCTGCAGCAGTAGCTATGGCAGTGGAAGAAGGTTTAAATTACTGCCAGGAAACAAAATTTTGAAGGATAGAAGATCCAGAGTAGTGACAGGGAAGCAACAGATTACAACAGATTTGTAAACTCACCCAAGCACAGTGGTGGCAGGGCCTAGCTGCTACAAAAAAGACATGTTTTAGACAATATTCATGTGAATCAGCAAAAAACTTAAGGGCTGTACAGTGACTAATTATGTAACAGGTTATTTTATATGTAAGTAATTGTATAACAAGTTATTTTAGCTTCTGTTCTGTATGTGGAAAGTATAAAGCATTCCAACAAATGGTTTTAATGTAGGGTTTTTTGGTGCTCATGCTGTTGATTGCTAAGTGTAATAGTCTGATCATGATGCTAAATCAAAGTTTAAAAAAATAAATAAAAGAGTTCATTTTCTACAAAGTGAACAATATTTTCAAAGAAATTAAAATCAAAGTTATTCATATCAGTTCAATCTGTGCATTCAGAACATCTAAACTATTGAGGGTGGAATAATTTGTTAAATGGCTTCTTATGCAGCCCAGAGGTTAGCAGTGTCTGTATATTATCAGGTATGTTAAGAATTAAGCCCAGGGAAGGAAAAGGTTCTGCAGGACATAGGAAAGCATTTACTTTCAATCCTTTTAGTGAAGATGCAAACCAGTAAACCTACTTATTGGGTATTTTAGCCTATGGATTTCTAAGCCTCAGGGTCCAAGAGAGTTATCAACCTTGAGCTCCAGCTCTGCAGAATACCAAAGTCATTTCTGAATTTACAGGATGAAATATATTTAAAGCCCTTCCCTCAAAGAAAGTTGCAAAAATAGGAGGTGGTTTCACTTCAGGTTCAATTTATACTCAAAAGAGTGTAGGAGATAAGGTCTTTGACCAGGAAACTTCCTAGAAAAACCATAATTGACCTATTTCTTAGGGTAATACATTCCAGAATTCAGTCATTGTTACACAATTCCCACCCATATCCATTTTCTGTTTTTTTTTTCCAATGAACAGAATTTGGGGTAAATCGCTTGCTAATAACAATTGTTACCCTCAGTACAAGGAACTGCCATGATGTCTTGCACCCTTATACCCATGTTATTAACACTAACCACTGCATTTCAATGCCTACAGTTTAATCCCAAATGCAGTTATGTTGGGGGGGCAAGTCAGTGTTAACTCCTATTTTTTCTATTTTAATATTAACTTTAAAATGTTTCTGACTTCCTAAAATTATTATTAATGAAGAAAATGGGATCTTACCAAAATAAAAAGCTTCTGCACAGCTAAAGAAAACAGCATTAAAATTAAAAGAGAACCAACCATATAGAAAAACATATTTGCCAAAGATACCTCAGGTGAGGGTTTAATCTAAAATATATAAAGAACTCACATGAGTTCATTCCAGGAAGATAAAACCCAATAAAAAAAATGGGCAAAAGACTTGAACAGACACTTCTCCAAGACGACAAAGGGTCCAAAGACATATGGAAAAATTTTCAACATCACTAGCCATCAGAGAGATGCAAATTAAAAACACAATGAGATACCACTTCACACCAGTCAGAATGGCCATCATAAACAAAGCAACAAACAACAAGTGTTGGAGAGGATGTGGAGAAAAGGGAACCCTAGGCACTGTTGGTGGGAATGCAGGCTGGGGCAGCCACTATGGAAAGCAGTACGGAATTTTCTAAGAAAACTAAAAATGGATCTACCTTTTGACACGGCAATTCCACTGTTGGGATTACACCCTAAGAACCCCGAAGCTCCAATTCAAAAGATCCTATACACCCCATGGTTCATAGCAGCACAATTTACAATAGCTAAGTGCAGGAAGCAACCTAAGTGCCCATCAGTAAATAAATGAATCAAAAAATTACTGTACATTTACATGATGGAATACTGCACAACAGAAGGAAAGAAAGAACCCCTACCTTTTACAACAGCATGGTTGGAACTGGAAAGCATTATGCTAAGTGAAATAAGCCAGGTGGTGAAAGACAAATGCTATATGATCTCACCTATAAGTGGAACCTAATTAACAAAGCAAACAAGTGAACAAAATATAACCAGAGACATTGAAATTAAGAACAATCTAACAATAGCCAGAGGGGAGTTGGGAGGGTACAGTGGGAAGAACAGTTTTCAGGAATAACTATAAAGGGCACATGGACAAACCCAAGGGAGAGGGTGGAAGCAAGGGAGGGAGGTCAGTTTGGAGGGGGTTTGGGGGAGGGATGGGGAGGAAATATGGACGACTATAATTGAACAACAATAAAATAATTTAAATTAAAAAAAAAAAAAACAACAAACTGACAGTAACCCGAGGGGAGGTGGAAGGGGATATTGGAGTGAAGAGGAGGAAGGGTTTTCAGGAACATGCACAAAGGACACATGGACAAAACCAGAAAGGGGTAGGATCAAGAGTGGGGAGTGAGGATGGCAGGGGTGGGGGGTAGTGATGGGAATAAGATAGACACAACTGTACTTGAACAATAGTTAAATTTAAAAAATAATCACTTATATAGCTTAGACGGGCATTGCAGCATTTTTTGTATCAGAATTTCTAAAAGTCACAAAAATGCCTTCTCCATAAAAAAAATGAAACATGCACCATGCCAGTCCAGGAAATAGAAAAACAAGACTTCCTTCTATCACCACTTACAGCTTACAATTATAGAAAGTATTAATCTAAATAACAAAAGAATGGCTATAAATCAGAGAAACAAGTCAGGACTGTACCAGCCTGATACAAGTTTATTCATGCAGATGTTATTATGAAAAAGTAGATGGCTCAATCTATACACCTTTTTGGAATAAATAGCTCATCTGAATAACTTCAGTTTGTGCCCCTTTCTTTAATATTCTAAACAAGATAGCATATGATAGTACTGCCTAAACAGCAAAGACTTATATATACAAAAGTTATGTGTAAGAAGTTTACCTTTCTCTGTTCTTTCAATAGTCAACAAAATTCGAAGCCAATAAAAGAACTATCTCTTGCAGTGCCGATAGATAAATGGCTATGATTTTCTGGAAATCTTGTGATTTTGTTAAATCAGAGATACCAACATCAATTTTGTGTTCATTAGCATTCACTTCTATTTTTCACAAGAAAAAAAAAGAACAGTGGTCACCTCTGATATAAACCCTCATGAACAGAAGTAACACAGTAGCACTTTCAACATTGGCTTGAATCCAGTATAAGAGCAAATTTTAAATATATACTTCACCTTATTTTTTAATGTCAGATGATAAATGCAAGGATCAGACTTCTAAAAATACTTAGTAATTTTTTTGACTGTTGGAGGCATCAAGCTCTCCTCTGAAATTCAGCTCCTCTCTTTCCACTCATTACTAAAGACCCAAGCTTGGGCACATGGAGCCTTCTTACCCGTTGGGCCACTAAAGAAATTATATTCTGGCACCCGTCACTTTTGCTTTTCTAGATCTCATTTTATTTCTGAAATAAGAAGAAAGAGTCAGAACTGATGGTCTGTAATTCTTCAGACAACTCTGTGTACATGTGATTAATTAGTTCTTAAAAATGACAAATACAAAATTAACTGAATCTGTAGTCAATTGTCATTTTAGAGCCACTGTAAATATATTTTTCCAAGTGTTTCTTATGTAATAAAGTAAGTAGAATATTCTTATTGCCCTTCATATAAAACTGGTAACATAGAAACACATTCTAGGTAATTGCTTACAAACTAATTTTGTTTTATAAATGTAACTCAAATCCTAAATCATTATTGAAAATGAATCCATTTGACTCAAGGATGTATCACACAACAATGTAAAGATATCACTGTGAGAAATAATTATTTATCCAATGGAACAAGTAAGTTTACCAGTTCAATTTCTAAGAGAAATTTTGAAGAGAAAAAAAAAAAACAGAGTGAAATTTCTGGATAAGAAAAAGTTCACAGGGGAGGACTTGGATTGTTAAAGGACCTGGACAAACTTGGCCTCTGTAGTTTTGCCTGAGGCTTTTTGAATCGTAGAGAAAATTATAATCTCTATTTGTTTTTTTTCTAAAATAATTTATCCTTTCATTTTGTCAATAAAAATTAACATGAATATACAGCTTCTGATTCAACTACATGTGGGTTGACCCTAGGGTAAGGTTTGCATGAGATTCTTAGCACAGTAATTTACCTAATTTGGTGGCACACATTAAATTTAAAGCTTTAATTATTGCTTGACCCCTGCCAGTAGGAAATTTGTGAAATTTGGTCCAAACATGGAAAGTCTAATTTCATTACTGAGAGTTGGGACATATGCAAGGTATAGAGAGAAAGGGAGAAATTTATTTAAGTCTTTGTGCTCTGCTTCCATTACATCATTCATTAGGAGGGCTGTGATGCAGATTTCACATCACTTTTACTGTGTGATGGAATGGAAGAAGTAATCAGACAGAGAATTAATTGATGCACGTGTGCTTGGCCATAGCTTTAAGTGTTGGTGGAGTGCTTAGAAGATGTGAAGGTGGAAACAAATGTAATCACATGGCTAAACCACAGAATCACTGAGTTGTTAGCAGAGCTGCTTCCTTATATCCAGGACTTTTCACAATAAAAAGAGCTCTGAGCTATTCAAGAGTAAAGACTACGGGTAGGACACCAAACTATATACTGTAGGCACTAAATTTCAGATATTTAAACAAAGATATTCCAGATCTGCCTTCTAATTTGCCAATTTCTAACTTATGACCTCAGGCAAATTAACTTATCTAGCACAAATTTCATATGGTTTACCTGAGGCTCCATTAAGACAATGAATAAAAACACTTTATTTCTTTCTTTGTTTTACTAACTACGTTATTAATTTTTATAAAAAGTATGTATACTTGTTACATACTTATCAAGCTATATAGAAAATTTTAAAAATAAACAACACATCACCCAAATTACTATCATACAAAAATACAGTTAAATTCTTTGTTTTGTTTTTTAAAGTATGTTTTATTGATTATGCTATTATAGTTGTCCCATTTTTTTCTCCCTCTTATTCCCTTCCACCCTGCACTTTCCCTTCCACCAGCATTCCCTGCTCTTACTAAATGACCTTTCTTTGGCTTCTCCATTTCCAATATTATTATCAAGCTCACCCTGTCTATTTTGTTCCTACTAATTATGCTTCTTATTCCCTGTATCTTTTCCTCCATCCTTCTTCCTCCCCTTCCCTCCCCCTCCTTGCTTATAATCCTCCATGTGATCTCCATTTCTGTGATTCTGTTCCTGTTGTCCTGGTTTGCTTAGTTTCTTTTTCTCTTTTTTTTAGGTTCAGTTGTTGATAGTTGTGTTAGTTATCATTTTGCTGTTCATAGTTTTCATCTTCTTTTTCTTCAATAACTCCCTTTAACATTTCATATAATCACTGCTCGGAGACGATGTACTCCTTTAACTTTACATTAAGTGGAACCACTTTATCTGACCTTCCATCCTAAATGATTGCTTTGCTGGATAGGGTAATTTTGGAAGTAGGCCATTGCCTTTCCCAGTTTTCTTCCCTTTACCTTTGTTTCCCTGTATATTCTTCTTTATTTCACTTTGCATAGCCTCACTTTTTCCTCAATTTTGTGACAATACTCAACCATTCTGTGCGTATCATTACTACCAGTTGTTTGAACTCTGCGTCTGATAGGTTGGCTATCTCTTCATCGCTTAGTTATTTCTCAGGAGTTTTGATCTGTTCTTTCATTTGAGCCATATTTCTTTGTCTTGATGAATCTGTTACATTGTAAGGGGCGGAGCCTTAGGTATCCACCAAGGCAGGGCAACCCACATTGATATGTTGTGGCACTGTCAGTCTGGATGAATGTTTTTTTTGACTCCTTGGTTGTTGGACATCCATACAATTCAAATTTCTGGCAGTTCTGATTTTTTTTAAATTTTATATTTGTTGCACTCCTTTTTGTTGTGCGAGGATCAAAGTGAATCTACCTATGCCTCCATCTTTTTCTGGTTTGGGGATTAAGATGATACTGGCTTCACAAAAATGTTTGGCAGTCTTCACTCTTCTTGATTTTTTTGGAATAGTATGTGAAAGATATGGGTTAGCTCTTCCTTCAGTGTTTTTAAAAATTCTCCTGTGAAATCTTATGATCCTGGGTTTTTGTGTGGTGGGAGTTTTTTGATTACTGCTTTGATCTCATAGACTGATTTCAGGTGTTATCAGTCTATTTAGGCTTTCTGCCTCTTCTTGTTTCCATTTTTGAAGATTATCTTTTTTATAAATTTGTCCACTTCAACCAGGTTTCAAATTTCATAGTAATTTCTTACAATCCTTTGTATTTCTGTTGTGTCATTGTAATCTCTCCTGTTTCCTTTCTGACTTTATTTGTTTGGCTAATCTCTCTTTTTTCTTGATGAGTCTGGGTAAAGGCTTGTCAGTTTTGTTTAACTTTTCAAAGAACCTGATCCTTTGAATTGTTCTTTCAGTCTCTATGTCATTTAATTCTTCTCCGGTCCTGGTTATTTCCTTCCTTCTACTCACTCTGGGCTTTGTTTGTTGTTGTTCCTCTAGGTCTTGTAGATGGAGAATTCAGTTGTTTATTTAAAATGTTTCTATCATTTGAAGGTAGGCCTGCATTGCTATGAACTTCCATCTCAGAGCTGCCTTCAGTGTGTCCCATACGTTTTGGACTGTTGTGTTTCTGTTTCATTTGTTTCCAAAATTTTTTGATTTCTTCTTTGATCTCATTAACTCATCGATTGTTTAATAACATGCTATTGAATATCATGAATTTGAGTTTTTTTTTAGTTTTTCCCTTGAGGTTGGTTTCTACTTTTAAGCCCCTGTGGTCCAGGAAAATACCTAATATTTCAATTTCCTTGAATTTATTGAGGCTTGTTTTGTGTCCTATCATGTAATCTATCTTTGAAAATATTCATTGTGCATTTGAAAAGTGTGTAATTTGCTTTTTGGGGATGAAAGATTCTGTATGTAACACCTAAGTCCATTTGATCTAGGGTGTTGTTCAGTACTGCTGATGTTACTGCTGTTCAATATCCTTACTGGTAATTTGGGAGATCTGTTCTTGACAATGGGGTGTTAAAATCCTGTAGTATAAGTGTGTGCTGTGTAGTTCTTTCTGTTTTTAAAACATATTTTATTGGTTATGCTATTATAGTTGTCCCATTTTCTCTCCATTATTCCAATCCACACTGCACCCCCTCTCCACCAGCATGCCTCAACTTAGTTCATGCTCATGGGACATATATATATAAATTCTTTGTGTTCTTCATTTCCTATACTATTCTTAACCTCACCCTGTCTATTTTGTATTTACCATTTGTGCTCATTTCCTGTACCTTTTCCCCCATTTCCCCCCTCAGCATCCCTGCTGATAACCCTCCATGTGTTGTCCACTTCTGTGATTCTGTTTCTATTCTACATGTTTGCTTAGTTTTTCTTTTTTTTTAGTTTCGGTTGTTGACACTTGTAAGTTTGTTGTCATTTTACTGTTCATATTTTTTATCATTTTTTTTCTTAGATAAGTCCATTTAATATTTCATATGATAGGGGCTTGGTGATGATGAACTCCATTAACTTGACCTTAATTGGGAAACACTTTATCTACCCTTCCACTCTAAATGATAGCTTTGCTGGATAGAGTAATCTTGGATATATGTCCTTGATTTTCATGACATTGAATACTTCTTTCCAGCCCCTTCTTGCCTATAAGGTTTCTTTTGATAAATCAGCTGACAGTTATGGGAACTCCCCTGTAGTTTACTCTCTCCTTTTCTCTTGCTGCTTTTAAGATTCTTTCCTTATCTTTAATCTTGGGTAATATAATTATGATGTGCTTTGGTGTGTGCCTCCCTATGTCCATGTTCTTTGGGACTCTCTGAGCTAGCTCCCTGGACTTTGTGGAAGTCTCTTTCCTTTGACAGATTAGGGAAGTTTCCCTTCATTATTTTTTGAAATAAGTTTTCAGTTTCTTGCTTTTTTAATTCTCCTCCTTCTAGGATCCCTATGATTCAGATGTTGGGATGTTTAAAGTTGCCCTAGGTGTTCTTCAGACTCTCTCTCTCTCTCTTTTTGGAATTCTTATATTTAAATTCTATTCTGGTTGAATGTTTATTTCTTACTCCTGCTCCAAAATGTTGATTTGTATCCTGGTTTCCTTCCTTCACTATTGATTCCCTATATATTTTCCATTATTTCACTTTGCATAGCCTTCACTTCTTCTTCTATTTTGCGACCATATTGAACCATTTCAGTGAGTATCCTGATTATCAGTATTTTGAACCCCACATCTGATAGTTTGGCTCCAAGAGGGCTTCATCACTTAGTTCTATTTCTTGGAGCTTTGATCTTTTCTTTCATTTGGGCCATATATTTGTTTTGTCCTGGTGAGCTTGTTACGTTGTAAGGGGCAGAGCCTTAGATATTCAACGGGCTGGGGCAACCACATCACTGTGTTGTGATGTTGTATGTATGGGAGGGTTCAGAGAGGGGACAATGCCACTTGCTTGGCTCTCAGCTGGCTTTCAATCACTTTCCCTACTTCCCACAAGCAAATGAGGTTCTTCTTTTGCTGATTGCTGGGTGTGTGGTCCTGTGTTAATGTTTTATGATCCTGTGGATCTCTCTATGACCTCTCCTATGAGGCTGAAAGTTCCTCCCTCTGTCATGTTCCCACAGGTTTTAACAGCCAGAGTTTTTGAGGCTTTATTTCCCTGTCCTGGAACCCTGGGTTTCATGGTATTTCTCAATCCCCAGTTTTTCCTCCTGGTTTATCTATGCACAAATGTAGGACCACTTCTTCTGCCAGCCTATACCTCACCCATCCCAGTCCTCCAGATGCTGTCTTGCCATGCATCTTCTCCATCTCAGCTACCCATCTCCACCTCTCTTACCAGTCTCAATGAATGTTTCTTCTTTAATTCCCTGTTTGTCTGAATTCCATACTGTTTGATATTATGACAGTTGTGTTTGTTTTTTGTTTTTAAATTTGTTGTTTTTCTTCTTTTGGTTTTGCAAGGAGGAAAAGTGTATCTACCTATGCCACCATTTTAACTGAAAGTCTCTGACTAACTCTTTCTTGACATCCTCAAAGGTTTTCCTTATACATTTGGGTGGTCCTATGTTAGATGCATATATGTTAACAATGTTTATGTCTTCTTGATGGATTCTTCAATTGACAAGCCTTTAAGGAGACTCATCAAGAAAAAAAGAGACAGGACCCAAATAAACACAATCAGAAATGAAAGAGGAGAGATTACATCTGATACCACAGAAATACAAAGGACTGTGAGAAATTACTATGAAGAACTGTATGCCAAGAAATTTGAAAACCTAGTGAAATGGACAAATTTCTAGAAAAATATCTTTCAAAACTGAATGAGGAAGTAAAAGCCTGAACAGTCCAATAACAGCAGATGAAATTGAAGTAGTAATCAAAAAACTGACACACAAAAGCTCTGGAGTAGATGGTTTCATGGAAGAATTCCACAAAGCATTTAAGCAAGAGCTGATCCCTATCTTTCACAGACTATTCCAAAAAGTCCAAAAGATGGAGGACTCCCAAATTCTTTTACGAAGCCAGCATCATATTAAACCCAAAGTCAGATAAAGACACAACAAAGAGAGAAAACTTCAGGCTAATATTGCTGATGAACATAGATGCTAAAATCCTCAACAAAGGATTGGCAAACTGCATCCAGCAATACATTAAAAAGATCATAAACCATGACCAAGTGGGTTTCATTCTAGGGATGCAAGAATTGTACAATATTTGCAAATCAATAAATGTAATATACCACATAAACAAAAGCAAAGACAAACATCACATGATCATATCAATGGATGTGGAAAAAGCATTTCATAAGGTACAGCACCCATTTATGAAAAAACACCCAGAAAAGTAAGAATAGAGGGATCAATCCTCAATATAATAAAGGCCATCTATGAGAGACCTACAGCCAATGTCATACTCAATGGGCAAAAATTTAAAATCTTTCCTACTAAGATCAGAAACAAGACAAGGTTGTCCACTTTCATCACTTATATTCAACATAGTATTGGAAGTTTTAGCCACAGCAATTAGACAAGAAAAGGAAATAAAAGGCATCCAAATTGGAAAAGAGGAAACAAAAGTATCATTGTTTACAGATGACATGATAGTGTTCATAGAAAATCCTATAGACTACACCAAAAAACTACTTCACCTAATAAATGAATTTGGTGAAACAGCAAGATACAAAGTCCATATCCAGAAATCAACGGCATTTTTGTATACCAACAAAGAAATATCAGAAACAGAAATCAGAAAAAAATCTGATTTGATATATTAAAAAGAAAAATAAAATGCCCAGGAACCAACCTAATCAACAAAGGTAAAGGAATGTACTCTGAACAATACACAACACTTTAGAATGAAATTAAAGAAGACATAAACAAATAGAAGCATATGCCATGTTTGTAGATTAGAAAAATCAACATCATCAAAATGTTTGTACTACCCAAAGGAATCTATAGATTCAATGCAATCCCTATTAAAATACACATAACATATTTCACAGATAAAGAACAAACACTTCAAAAATGTATCTGGAACCACAGATGCGCCCAAATAGCTGCAGCAATTTTGAGAAAGAATAACAAAGTTGATGGGATCACCTTACCTGATATCAAACTCTATCACAAGGCCACAGTAATCAAAACAGCCTGGTACCAGCATAATTACAGACACATAGATTAATGGAACAGAATAGAGAGCCCAGAAATAAACCCAAGCCTCTATGATCAATTATCATTTGACAAAGGGGGCAGAAGCATAAAATTGAGAAACAACAGCCTCTTCAAAAAAGTAGTGTTGGGAGACCTGGACAGCTACATGCGAAAATGAAGTCAACCATGAACTTACACCACGCACAAAAACAAACTGAATATGGATGAAATACTTAAATATAAATCACAACACCACTAAGGTGCTTGAGGAGAACATAGGTGAGAAAGTCTCAGATATTCCACACAGAAATATATTCACCATATTTCCTCTAGAGCAAGGGATAAAGGAATGAATGAACAAATGGGACCTCTTTGAATTAAAAAGCTTCTGCATGACTAAAGAAAAGAGCATTAAAATAAAAAGAGAACCACCTATATGTGAAAACAGATTTCCAATGATGCCTCAGAGAAGGATTTGGTCTCCAAAATATATAAAGAACTCACATGACTCCACTCCTGGAAGACAAACAACCCAATTAAAAATGGGCAAAGGACCTGAAGAGACACTTCAACAAGGACATAGAGAGTGCCCAGACACTTATGAGAGGATACTCATTATTACTAGCCATCAGAGAGAGATACAGATTAAATCCATAATGACGTATCATTCCAGACCAGTCAGAATGGACATCATAAAAAAAAATCAACAAGTAAGTGCTGGCAAGTTGTGCAGAAAACAGAAATGTAGTACTCTGTTGGTGGGAGAGCATACTGGTGCAACTGCTGCAGAAAACAGTAGAGAATTTCCTCAAAAAAATAAAAATGGAACTACCTCTTAACCCAGCAATTCCACTGCTAGGATTATACCCTAAGAATCCTGAAACACCAGTTTAAAATAACCTATACAATCCAATGTTCATAGCAGCACAATTTACAATAGCCAAGTGCTAGAAGCAAGCTAGGTGTGCGTCAATAAATGAGTGGATGAAAAAACTTTTTTACATTAACCAATGGAATATTATGCAAGAGAAAGAAAGAAACAGCTCCTACCCTTCACAACAGTATGGATGGAACTGGAGAGAATTGTGCTAAGTGAAGTAAGCCTGGCAGTGAAACTCAAATACAATATGATCTCTCCTACAAGCAGAACCTAATCAACAAAACAAACAAGTGAGCAAAATATAACCAGACATTGAAATAAAGAAGAAACTGACAGTAACCAGTGGGGAGGAGAAAGGGGGATATGTGGGAAGGAAGAGAAAGGGTTTTCAAGGAAAAAGTTTAAAGGACCCATGGAAAAAGCCAAAAGCAAAAAAGATGGAGTTTGGGAGTTGGCTGTTGGCCAGGGTCAGTTGGGCGGATGAATATGGTGGTGGGAAATTGGAGACAATTGTAGTTCAACAGCAATAAATTTTTAAAAAATCACTGAGATAGAAAAACAAAAGACCCATGGGCAAGGACAATGAGGGTGGTGATTGAATGTGAGAGGTGGCAGTGGGTACAGTAGGGGAGAGTAATGGGGGAAAAGGGGAACTATTGTAATTAAACAACTATAAAAAATAAAATGTCAAAAATATGTACTTATTGATAATTATTTCTATTGTTCAAGTACATGTTCTCCATTTTCACTCCAGCATGCCCACCGCCCCACCCATCCTCACCTCCCACACTCAAACCTACCCCTTTGGCTTTGTCCATGTGTTCTGTACACATATTTTTAATGGCCCTTCCCCTATTACCCCTCTCCCTACTCCTCTCAATAATCATTTAAAATATACATGAGTTAATTGCTCCAATCATGAGACATAGGTAGTTGAATATATAAGAAAACAAGATTCAACTTCTGGCCAAGATGGAGGTGTAGGTAGACACACTGTGCCTCCTTGTACAACCAAAATAAGGACAACAAAAATTTAGAAACAAAAAACAACCAGTATTGACAGAAAATTGAACTGTGCAGAAGTTCAACAACCAAGGATTTAAAGTAGGTGTATTCATCTAGACTGGTAGGAGGGGCAGAGTTGGGCAGCCAGGTGGAGAGGGGTCACAGCAAAGTGGTGACTAGCTGACTCTGGATGCCCAAGACAGCTGCAGACAGACCTAGCGATGTGGCATATTGTGGATGGGAGTGATGCACAAAGCGGCTGGTGGACTTGGTGGTCCCACATTCATGCACAGATAAACCAGACAAAGCTGGGGAGCAAAACAGACAGTGCAAATCTGGGCTCCACTTCAGGGAAATAAAGCCTCAAAACATGAAAAAACCTGTGGAGGCTGAGGTGCCGGGAGAAACTCCCAGCCTCATAGGAGAGTTTGTTGCAGAGACCCACAGGGTCCTAGAATGTACACAAGCACACCCACATGGGAATCAGCATCAGAAAGGCCCAGTTTGCATGGGGGAGGCAGGGAAAGTGACTGAAATCCAGCAGAGAGGAGAGCAAGAGACATTGTTCCCTCTCAGACCCCTCTCCCACATACAGCATCACAACCCAGTGACTGAGTTGCCCTGCCCTGGTGAACACCTAAGGCTCTGCCCCTCATTATGTAATAGGAGCACTGAGATAAAAAAATGGCCCAAGTGAAACAACAGATCAGAGCTCCTCAACAAAGACAACTAAGCAAGGAAGAGATATAAGGAATGAAGAAGGAATAAAAATGGGAAGGAAGGATGGAAGGAAGAAGGAACAAAAAAAGAAAGGAGGAAAGAAAGGAGGAAGGAAATAAAAAAAAAGCCTTCTGCTTGCTTTAAAATTGCCAAGCCATTTCTGCTGGTCTTCCTGGCTGCAGCAGGCTGTGGAAGGATTGGTTTCTCTTGTCTCTCTTCCTGAGCTGCACTCTTCATTGTTGTCCAGCCTCCAGCCCAGTTCCTTAGTTTGCTGTCAGGCCTTTAGTGCCCTTCTGGGCACAGCCTAGGCCTTTAGTCCTCCAGTTGCGCTGTCCTTGAGGTGAACAAATTATGGGCAACTTACACACCACCTTCTCATTCTTTGATGTCCTATATGCTAGAGACTCTCAGCTCTCCTTCACAGTACTTCAGCCCCCCTCTCCCACCACTGAGTCAAGTCTCTCCAGGGACTTCTGACTCCCCAAACCTTGTAGCTCTCCTCTGTGGTGCATCTCCACCTTCTTCCTAGAGAGTCAGGGCTGTGGATTGGGTGCACACTGTCAGGGGTGCTGCAGGGGTAGTGTTATAGGACGTGGGGTGGCTGCTGTGGAGAATTCCCCAAACAGCCTCCAAGTGCCTCTTTTACCTCTCTCTCTCTTTTTTTTTTTTTTTTTGAAAAATCCCTCCTATTCAAGCCTGCCAGTCCAAACAAGCACTTGACCTCTCACACAGCCCAGCCTGACTCTCTCCCAAGAATCTTGCTGCAGACCGGGTGGGCACTGGGCCTGGGACTGCAGCTGCCCTGGTCCATGCACTGGTTCCAGGGACCTTATTGTCCTTAAGTGTTCTCCTTATGGTCTGATTTTTCAATGTCTTCTACAATTTTTGGTTGACAATCTTCATACATGTTGGGATACTATTGTTTGTTCGCTCTGTTCCTCAGAATATGGGGTAGGTGTTTCACCCAAGCTCAGTGGGAAGTGGACTTTACTCCCACCTATCTCACTGCCATCTTCTCCCTCTCTGCTTACTAAGTTCTTTAAAGTTCTTACAAAGTTCCTTTATAATCCTTATAACCTTTTTTTGAACTCTGTAGAGTATCTGTTCTGGTGCTTCTTGGAAAAGACTCTGGTGCAGATCAATCTCAGATGTTGTCTGTGAACTCATCCTCAGCAACCTGTTTGGGGCTACAAAACAATCTACAGTTTGTGGCTCCCTCTGCTGAACTTTAGTTTGCATGGAAGTACCAAGCTATGCACCATAGCTGCCTTTCACCAGCAGTAAGCGCAAAGATAAATCAGAAAAGGTCCAAGGTACCCTAAGATTTGCATTTACAAAACCACATGATGGCTGTCTATTAGGCTCAGTCACTGAAAGGGCCTCTGGTGGCATACAAGTTGCAAGACATAGGTTCTCAATGTGTCACCAGGTAAGGCTGAGTGGTGTTCACTTGATTAATACAGGTTCAGACTTGGTGCCAGTCTGGGTCTGAGCCATTCAGCATAATCCAAGTGTATATAAACTCAGTGCCTGTAGACTTTTGTGGCAGGGTGGAATCTTAGCCAGTCTTCATATCAAGGCCAGCAGAATTTATCAGGTTCAAAGTCCAAGATTTGGCCATGTGAAGAGATGGCTCTGCACCAGTCAAGCTTGTGAGGAAAAAATTGCTCTAGTCTTAGAGCCACACAACTCAGTATGTCCCACATTTTTCTTGGAGCCTGAGCTCAGCAGGCAGGGCTTCTAAGAATTGGGAAGCCAATGAACTCCCATAATGTGGAGGTGCTTTTCAGGTTTTGTGAAAGTGGGAGTGCGGCCTTTGCCATGAATCCTCCCAACTCAGTCTGTCTCAGATCCTGCCCAGATCACTTGGGGTGCCCACACTGAGCATTGCCAGACCATCAGGACTTAGGAGGGTGAGAATGCTTGTAGACTGGACTGTTTAGTTAGTAGGTCTTCTGTGAGAGGGAGGCATGTGCAAGGTTCTCAGGAAGGTGGGGGTAAATGGCTTCTTCCCAAAGCCACACAATTCAATCTCTGATACCTCCAGAGTCAGCCTGGACTTCTACACTATGCCCCAGGAACCTGACACTTCAGCAGGGTGTGAGCTTTATAAGGTGGTGCAGCAGGGAGTCCAGAGTGTGGGGTGATTTCATACATCCAGGTTGATAGAATAAAAAGATATGTATTTATTTCCATTTAATTTTTTAAAGTATGTTCCTTTTTTTCTTTTTTTCTTCTTGGAGAAGACCCTTTGACATTTCTTCTAATACTGGTTTGGAGGTAACACATTTCTTTAGCTTTCTTTTTTTGAGTGGGCCTGGGACACTCTTTATTTTGCCTATAATTTTAAATGATAACCTTGCTGGGTAGAGTCATCTTTTTTTGTAGTTCCTTGCTTTTCATCACTTTGACTATTTCATTCCAGTATTTTCAGGCCTCAAGGTCTCTGTTGAGAAATCAGCTGACTATCTTATGGAAGATGATTTTGTGACTAACTGCTAGTCTCTTGTTGCTCTCATGATCCTTTATTTGTCTTTAACCTATGGCATTTCAATTATGATGTGTCTTGGTGTGGGCCTTTTTGGGTTCATCTTGTTGGGGACTCTCTGTGCTTTCTGGAGATATATTGCTTTGTAGTTCATAAGGCCAAGAAAATTTTCAGCTATTATTTCATCAAATAGCCTCTCAATTTTTGCTTGGTCTCTTTTCCTTCTGGTATCCCTTTGATGTGTCTATCATTATGCTTGATATTGTTGTGGACAATCCTTTGACTTTCCCCATTTTTTAAAATTCTTTTTCTTTCTGCTGTTGCTCTGCTTGGGTGTTTTCTATTTTACTTTTCTTTTTAACATTTAAATGTAATTTTATTTTGTTATTTTTATTTTTATTATATATGTATATATAATTATTATTAATGTTGGAATACAGTTGTCTCCATTTTCCCACCACCATTTTGCCCTGCCCTACCCACCCCCACCTTCCACCCTCAATCATACCCCCTTTTGGCTTTGCCCCTGGGTCCTGGTGTTTTCATTATCTTGTACTCTAAATTGGTGATTTAATTCCCTGCTTCATCTAACCTGTTATTAATATTTTCTAGTATATTTTTATTTAAAATATTATATCCATTTTTGTCTGGTTCTTTTTTTATGGGTTCTATGTCCTTTTAATGCTTACTATCTCTTTGTTTAAGGCCTAAGATCATCCATTTTTTTCTAAGTTCCTTTGTTATTCTTATGACCATTTTTTGAACTCTGCATCTATTAGTGTGGTTTCTTCCATTTTATTTAATTCTTTTTTTGGGGATTTACTTTTTGTTTGTTTGTTTGTTTGGGGTATGTTTCTTTGTCTGTCCATTTTGTCTGCCTTTTTATGTTTGTCTTTATGTATTGGGTAGATTTGTTATGTCTCCTAATGTTGATATGGTAGCCTTATGCAGTATGTGTCTTGTGGGGCTCAGCAGTGCAATCTCTCTGATCACCCAATCTGGGTACTCCAGGAATGTCTTTTGTGTGGGTTATGTGAACATTCCTGTTGTAGTTGAGTCTTAAATGCTGCTGGCCCATTTGTGAGTGAGGTTAACTCCAGGGCTTGCTGAATATGATGATTAAACCTTTCCACAGTGTATGAGTCACTGTGTAGGTACTCCTCCCAAAAGCAGAGTTGGCCCCAGAAGTGTCTGTTGTCTGCCTGTATTTTTCTTTTAGTGTGCCACTTGTGGGGCTAGTTAGTTGTGCTCTGTTGCAATCTGAAGCTCACCATTTACTGTGTTATTTCTTGGTTAATGGAGGGGCTTCAGTGCAGGTTGATGTCAGATACTGCTTGTAACTGACCTTGGGCTACCTGTCTGGAACTATCAAGAAATTGGTAGTTTGTAGCTGCCTGTACTGAGTCTTGATGTGCCTGGGAGAGTCCAGGTCCAAAGCTTGGCTTCTACTAGCTTTGAGCTTGGAGGCAAATCTTTAAAAGGCCCAGGCACCCCAAGATTGACCTTGGCCTGTAATCACTTTATCACTGAGACTTCCTGGACTTTCTTATCAGCCTTTTGTATCTTCTAGAGTCAGCCTAAAATGGCTGCAACCTGTAATCTCTTCTACAAGGTGCAAGCTCAATAGGGTTGAATGACAAATGTGGGGATGATGTGGCTAGTGAACCTCCTGTTTAGTGGCAGCACAGTCTGGTACTCATTGGATGTAAGTGACCCCTATTCCAAAGACACACCATTCAGTCTCTTCCTATGTCTCTGACCAAAGCTCCCCTAGGAAAAGTAGACCATTGGATCAGGTTGGTTGCAACCATCTGACCCTTTTGCAGGACTTGAACTCAGTAGGGTGGGATCACTGTGAGTCAGAAGGGCAGGACTAGAAGCCTCCTGTTGGGGGAGCGGTATGGAAGCATGCAGAGGGGAAAGAATAATCCCTGCCTTGGAGCTTCACAACTCAGTGATTATTTCAGTCTCTGATGAGAGCTTCCCAGGAAAAAAATAAGTACGCCAAAGTTCCTTGTGCATAGCCATCCAACTCCTCATTGGGACTGTAGCTCAGCAGAGTGGGGCCACTGGGAGTTGGAAGTACAGGACATATAAGTCTTCTGTTGGAGAAGGGGTGTTGGTGCATGCAGTTTGGCAAGAATATCCCCTGCTCCTGAGCTACACAGCTAAGTATCTGTTTGAGTCTCCATCAATAGCTTCTCAAGAAAAAGAATACTCTGAAGTTTCTGGTTGAGTGCAGCCAACAGACAGTTTTGGAGGACTTGAGTCTGACAGGTTGTTGCTGCCAGTAGTTGGAGGACTGATCTAGGACATCCTCCAGGTTGGTGCTATAAAAATCGGAGTGTTTAACCCAGGGAATATGGCTTCTATGGGCAGTGTGGTACTCATCTCTGGGGCCTCTGGGGCTGACTATCCAGATTTCTCCTTACAGCCACACTACCCAGCTCTTTTTCATATGATTCCAGTATTTCCTAAGTTGCCTTCCCTCTATCTGAGCCTTGGGTGAGTGGCCAAGAACAAGATCCTGTGTACTGGTGCTTCAAGAGAATACCTGAGTTTCTAGCAGACTACCATCTCTCTCAGGTTGACAGAGTCCCAGTTGATTTTCACCACCAGATGCTATGTGGGATCTTCTTTCTGACTCTTCAAAACTGTGTTAGGGATTATAAGGTGGGATTAAGACCCCTTGCTTCTCAGGAGAAACTTTTCAACCAAGATATTCCTCCAGATTCTCAACTGTCACATGTGGGTGCAAGGTCAGTCCTTTCCATGTCTCTGCCCCTTTTATTAGTCTGTATGTGTCTTCCTCTCTAGGTCCTAGCTTATAATGTTTCTATTTAGCTAGCTTTCCATTGGTTAGTCAAGTTGATTATCTATAAATTAGTGTAAATACATTTGGGGTCTGGGAGGAGGTGAGTATAATGTACACCTACTCTGCAGCCATCTTAGGACCGGTCTCTACTATCTTGTCTTCCAAGTCACTGATTCAATTATCTGCTTCATCTAATCTACTGTTGATTCCCTCTAATGTATTTTTTAATTTTAGTTATTGTATTTTTCATTTCTATTTTGTTATTTTCATGGATTCTATCTCAATTTTTATGTTTTCTATATTTTTGTCAAAGTTTTCATTCAGTTTGTCCACTTTTCCCTGAAGATCATTAAACATTCTTATAACCAACGTTTTGAACTCTGTATCTTGTAGATTGTTTTTCTTCATTTTCATTAGTTTTCTTTTTTTCTGGAATTTTGTTCTGTCATTTCATTTGGGACATACTTCTTTGTCTCCACACTTTGGCTCACTCTGCATTTCTACATATTAGGTAGATCTGCTACATCTCTCAGTCTTGGTAGAATGGCCTTATGTAGTAGGTATTCTATAGTGTCCAGTGACACAATCCCTCTGATCACCTGAGCTGAGTACTTCAGAGTTATTCCTACTGTGGATTGTGTGTACCCTTCTTTTGTAAGTGAGCCTTGATTGCTGTTGTCACATCAATGGAAGACACTGACTCTTGGTCTGACGGGGTGTAAGAATTTGCTGTACAGGGTTCACTTTAGTGGGGCTCTGAAGACTGCTGATTCTTCCCTGTGGGTTTGCTATTTGTGGAGCTGGTTGTGTGGTCCTCTGGTGTGGGCTGAAGTTGGCCAATAGGTGTATTGGTCCTGGGGCCTCATGGAAGTAGCTCTGGTGAATGTCAAATTCAGCTGCTGCCTTTTTCCAACCCAGGGCCATCTTGTATAAGCTACAAAATGATCTGAAGATGGTTGCCACTTGTGCTGGGCTTGGAAGAACCTGGGAAAGGCTAAGCTTCAAACCCAGGCTGGCTTCCATGATTATAGCTGTTTTGAAAAAGATGTGGGGCACCTTTTAGAAATTTTAAAGAAAGTCTGCAGCATGAGATGAGACAGGACATTTAGGTCAATACTTTTATTTTTCAAAAGGCTGTTCTGGAAGGCAGTTTTAAGTATGCTTAAGTGAAATATATGTTGGATCTTCTTTGTACTTTTCTCTCTCATCATTTTTGTTCTTTTATGGTTTCTTTTTTTTTTCAATTACTCCTTAAATATTTTTGACTACATTTTTATCTAAAACACATTCCTTTGGGCAACTTATAATTTTATGTTCATATCTGAGATGGTGATAATGATGATTGTTGTTTTTCACTTATAGTTATCCCCATTTCCCCCATTACTTATCCCTGCGCTACCCCCCCCCCACATTCAATCCTTCCTCACATTGTCTTTGTCCATGGGTCCTTTATACATGTCTTTGACTTAACCCTTTCCCTTCTTTCCCTTGTTATCCCCCTACTCCCTCCACTCTGGTCACTGCAAGTTTGTCCTTTATCTCCATGTCTCTGGTGCTATTTTGCTCTCTTGTTTATTTTATTGAATGTGGAAGAAGGCTGGACAGGGGAGAGCAATAGGGGAAAATGGGGACAACTGTAATTGTAAAACAAGAAATTTTTAAAAAATTTTCCCTAAGTTTAACTGATTATTATATGTCATTCTTTTGTTCAGTGTTTCATGGTGTTTTGAATCACTGCTTTGAAATATTCCTTTATTAAACAGATTATTAAAGAAATTGTTATGTAATAGCATTTAATTCATGTTGGGATACAGTTAAATTTGTTACCTTTTACTTGGATTTGTAATTTCAGATGTTTGTAGTAAACAGAGAATAGGGAACTGGGTGGTTTACTAAGTTTCTTAGTCTCGAAGTCTTTTGGTAGAGTAAAATAATATTTATTTAATAAATGATGTCTCCTTAGATGGGGAAGTAGATAATTTGGTGTGCTTCCTTGTTTTATTTTATTTTTTTCTTTTTCAGAAATTGTTTCCTTTATATACTTCATCACCATGTTACCAAGTTCCACTACCCCCTTCCAGATCTTATTCTCTCCCAGAATCTGTGCCTTTCTATGACTTCACTTTTTGGTTGTACACATTTGCACGTACCCTCCATTAAAATGCTTAATGGTCAGGACTCTACTTTTCCACCAGTGATTAGATAGTTTCATTAGTTTTCTTCTCAGGGTTGACTCTTTGGGAGATCATTGATAGCCTTGTTTCACTATTATGGTCAGAATGTTTGTATACTCTCAAAATCTTGGGAGGTGATTAGGTTATGAGGTAGAATCTTCATAGATGGTATTTAGTGCCTTATAGAAAAGGTTCTAGAGAGCTTTCTTGCCCCTTCAACTGTCTGAGGATACAGGGACAAGGCAAACCACAAAGTGTATTCCCAGCAGACATCAAATCTAAGGGTGACTTGATCTTGGACTTCCCAGACTCCAGACGTTGATAAATAAATTATTGTTTATACATCATCCAGTGTATGGTATTCTGTTCTAGCATCTCAAATAGATTCATTCTCTTCAGTGAGTCCCAGATTGAGTCTTTACTCCAGCACAGGTTTCAGAAGCTAGCTCATATAATTTATAATATTTATTTTTCCATTCAAAGAAAGTAAAATTTCCTTAATCCATTTTAAATTTACACTTATGTGTAGTATAAGAAGGTGGTCTAGTTTTATTTTTCTGCACCTATCCATCTGATTTTCCTAACACTGTTTATTGAATAAACTATCATTAGCCCATTATATGTACTTGCATCATCTGTTGAATGTTAATTGATATAAAGGTGCAGATTTATATTTTGGACCTCTATTCTAGTATACTGACCTATGTGTCTATTTTTATACAAATACAATTTTGTTTTCATTACTATGGTATTATAGTACAGTTTAATATCAAGTAGTTTGATTCATCTAGCTTTGTTGTTCTTTCTTAGGATCACTGTTGTTATGAAAGAGTTTTTGTGGTTATATATACATTTTTGAAAAAAAAAATTTTCTAATTCTATGAACTACATCATTGGAATCTTGATGGAAATTGTGTTGAATCTATAGACTGCTTTAGGTAGTATGCCACTTTAATGATGTTAATGTTAGACACAAAACCATAAAAATCCTAGATGAAAACATAGGCAGCAAAATCTTAGACAACGCTTGTAGCAATTTTATCGGATATGTGTCCCCAGGCAAGGGAAATAAAAGAAAATGTAAACAAATGGGACTACCTTAAACTGAAAGTTTTTGCACAGCAAAGGAAAACATCAACCAAATAAAAAGACAACCCTCAGAATGAAATGACATATTAGCTGATACATCTGATAAGAGGTTAATATCCAAAATTTATAAAGAACTTACAAAAGTCAACACCAAAAAACAAACAAATTTAAAAAGTGGTCAAAGGTTCTGAATAGAAACTTCTCCAAAAAGGACCTGAATATGGCCAATAGACATAAGAAAATATGCTTAATGTCACTAATCATTAAAGAAATATAAATTAAAACCAAATGACATGTCATCTCACACTTGTCAGAATGGTTATTATCAATAAATCAATAAACAACAAGTGTTGGTGAGGATGAGGAGAGAGGGGAACCCTTTAGCATTGTTGGTGGGAGTGCAGAATGGTACAGCCAATGTGGAATGTTTTCCCAATGTGGAAAACAGTATGGAGATACCTCAAAAATGGAAATTAGATCTGCCTTTTGATCCACTGATCCTACTTCTGGGAATATATCTGAAGAAACCTATAACATAAATCAAGAATATAAGCACCCCTACATTCATTGCAGTGTTATTTGCAATTACCAAGATATGGAAGCAGCCCAGTTGTCCATCAGTATATGGGTGGGTAAAACAACTTTGGGACATTTATACAATGGAATACTACTCTTTCATAAAAAGAAAATTTTACCCCTTGTTACAGTATAGATGGACCTGGAGAACATTGTGCTAAGTGAAATAAGCCAGTCAGAGAAAGACCAATACAATATGATTTCACTAATATGTGGAATATAATGAACAAACTGAACTAACAAGCAAAATAGAGAAAGACTCATAGTTAGAGAACAGAGTGACAGCTAAGGGGAAGATTAGGAGGTGGAGGGAATGAGCAAATGGAAAAAAGACTCATGAACATGCATAATAGTGTGGTGATTGTGAGGGAGAGGAAGCGGGTATGATGGGGTTAAATAGTAATATACAAAATACAATAAAAATTTTAAAAAATAAAAGAAATGAGAAAAGTAAGTCAAGTTTATTCTATCCTTGAGTAAGTATAGGAGTATGTATAGGTAACTTGATTTGCCTACTTTTTAATATTGGTGATTTTGTAGTGTGAGATTTAGCTTTATAAAGCCTCCATTATCCCTGGGGAACTTGGAAGCTAGACAACAGTTTTGGTTCTGGACACCTTTATTAAAATGGAAAAGGGCAGAGAATAAGGAATTTTTAAAAAGATTTTATTTACTTATTTTTAGAGAGAGGGGAAGGGAGGGAGAAAGAGAGGGATACAAACATCAATGTGTGATTGCCTTTTGTGTGCCCACTACTGGGGACCTGGCTGGCAATGCAGGCATGTGCCCTGACTGGGAATTGAACTTGTGACCCTTTGCTTAGCAGGCCAGCACTCAATCCTTTAAGCCACACCAGCCAAGGTGGAATATTTTTATTTAACACTCAGTTTGCCTGTTATTTGCCACTACATTCCAAGTGTCACAAGTTCAGTCTGGTTCATGGTGGATGTTTATTAAATATGGATGAATTAATGCATATAAGAAACATTATATATACAGTTGACTATTAACAAAGCAGGGGTTAGAGTTGCTGATCCCTGTGCAGTCAATAATCTGTGTAAAAATTTTGACTTCCCCAAAACTTATGTAGTCCATAGTATATCCTTCAGAACTAGCATTTATTTATTTTTTATATTTTTATTTCTCTTCTTTCTATTTAGATTCCTTTGTGTTTTGTTTACCTGATTTCATTGTTTGATTGGTTTTCATTATTGTTTTCACATTGCATTTTAACTTTTCTTCTTTCAATTCACTTGTATTCAAATAACACACTACTCTTGGTCATTTATTTTTATTCTTTTTATTCATTATTATTATATATATATTTCACAAGCATTTCTTTTTAAATTATTTTTTAGTATTTTTAAATTTACTTTAATTGTTGTTCCTGTGCAGTTTTCTGTCTTTTTCTCCCATCCCAGCCCACTGCCCCAGCCCTCCCCACCTCCCTCCCATTTCCAACCCCCCCCCAGCTTTTGTCCATGTGTCTTTTGTACTTGTTGCTCTAAACCCTTCCCCTTTTCTCCTGAAATTTCCTCTCCTCTCCCCTCTGGTGACTGTCAGTCTGTTCTCAATTCCAGTGTCTTTGGTTATATTTTGCTTGTTTGTTGGTTTTGTTCTTTAGCTTCCTGTTAAAGATGAGATCATATGGTATTTGTCTTTCACTGCTTGGCTTATTTCACTTAGCATGATGTCCTCCAGTTCCATCCATGCTGTGGCAAAGGGTAGCAGCTCCTTCTTTCTTTCTGCTGCATAGAATTCCATTGTGTAAATGTGCCATAGTTTCTTGATCCATTCATTTACTGATGGGCACCTAGGTTGATTTCAGCACTTGGCAATTGTAAACTGTGCTGCTATGAACATTGGGGTGCATGGGTTCTTTTGGATTGGTGTTTCAGGGTTCTTAGGATATAGTCCTAGAAGTAGGATTACTGGGTCAAAATGTAGATCCATTTTTAATTTTCTGAAAAAATTCCATACTGTTTTCCATAGTGTTTGTACCAGTCTGCAGTCCCACCAACAGTACACTAGGGTCCCCTTTTCTCCACAACCTCTTCAACACTTGCTGTTTGTTGTTTTGTTTATGGTGGCCATTCTGACCAGTGTGAAGTGGTATCTCATTGTGGTTTGAATTTGCATTTCTCTGATAGCTAGCAATACTGAATATCTTTTCATGTGTCTCTGGATCCTCTGTATGTCCTCCTTGAAGAAGTCTCTGTTCAAGTCCTTTGCCCATTTTTTAATTGGGTTGCTTGTCTTCTTAGAGTGGAATCATGTAAGTTCTTTATATATTTTGGAGTTAAACCCTTGTCCAAGGTATCATTGGAAAATATGGTTTGCATACAGTTGGTTCTCCTTTTATTTTAATACTGTTTTCTTTAGCCATGCAGAAGTTTTTAATTTTGATGAGATACCATTTGTTTATTCTTTCCTTTATGTCCCTTGCTTTAGGAGACATATCAGTAAAAATGTTGCTGCGTGAAATATCTGAGATTTTCCTGTCTATGTTGTCCTCTAGAACTTTAATGGTGTCATGGCTTATATTTAAATCTTTTATCCACCTTGAATTTATTTTTGTGTATAGTGTAAGTTGATGCTTGAGTTTCATTTTTTTTTTTTTGCATGTAACTGTCCAGCTCTCTCAACACCACTTATTGAAGAGGCTATTTTTACTCCATTTTATGTTGCTGTCCACTTTGTTGAATATTAAATTACTGTAGAGACTTGGATTTACATCTGGGCTCTCTAATCTGTTCCACTGATCTATATGTCTGATCTTGTGCCAGTACCAGTCTGTTTTGATTACCGTGGCCTTGTAATATAGTTTGGTATCAGGTATTATGATCCCTCCTACTTTGCTCTTCTTTCTCAAAATTGCAGCAGCTATTTGGGGTCATTTATGCTTTCACATAAATTTTTGAAGTGTTTGTTCTCTGTCTGTGAAATATGCCATTGGTACTTTAATAGGTACTGCACTGAATTTGTAGATTGCTTTGGGTAGTATGGACATTTTGATGATGTTGATTATTCCAATCCATGAACACGGTATATTTTTCCATTTATTTGTGCCTTCTTTGAATCTTTATTCAGTGTTGTGTAGTTTTCTGCATAGAAGTCTTTAACCTTCTTGGTTAGGTTTACTCCTAGGTATTTTATTTTTCTTTTTGCTATATTAAATGGGATTTTTTTTTCTTGATTTTTGTTTCTGATATTTCCTTGTTGGTGTACAAAAATGCCTTTGATTTTTGGATATTGACTTTGTATCTGGCTGTTAGGCCAAATTCATTCATTAGGTCTAGCAGCTTTTTGGCTGAGTCTATAGGATTTTCTATGTACACTATCATGTCATCTGCAATCAATGTCAGTTTTGTTTCCTCTTTCCTAGTTAGATGACTTTTATTTCCTTTTTTTATCTAATTGATGTGGCTAAGTCTTCTGATACTATATTGAATAGAAGTGGTGAAAATGGACATCCTTGTCTTGTTCCTGATCTTAGTGGAAAAAATTTTAGTTTTTGCCCATTGAGTATGATGTTGGCTGTAGGTCTCTCATATATGGCCTTGATTATGTTGAGGCATGACCCTCTATTCCCACTTTACTGAGTGTTTTTTATCATAAATGGGTGTTGTACCTTATGAAATGCTTTTTCCGCATTTATTGATATGATCATGTTATTTTTGTCTTTGCATTTGTTTATGTGATGTATTACATTTACTGATATGTGAATGTTGAATCATCCTTGCATCCCTGGGATGAATCCCACTTGGTCATGGTGTATGGTCTCTTTAATGTATTGTTAGATGCAGTTTGGCAATATTTTGTTGAGGATTTTAGCATCTATGTTCATCAGCAATATTGGCCTGAAGTTTTCTTTCTTTGTTGTATCTTTATCTGGTTTTGGGATTAGGATGATGCTGGCTTTACAAAAAGAGTCTGGGAGTCTTCCATCATTTTGGAACTATTGGAATATTCTGTGAAGAATAGGGGTTAGCTCTTTCTTAAATGCTTTGTAGAATTTTCTTCCTCTTGTGAAACCATCTGGTCCAGTGGTTTTGTTTGTCAGTAGTTTTTTGACTACTGCTTCAATTTCATCTGCTGTTATTGGTCTGTTCAGGCTTTCTGCTTCTTCTTCATTGAGTTTTAAAAGATTATATTTTTCTTGAAATTTGTCCATTTCACCTAGGCTTTCAAATTTCTTGGCATACAGTTCTTCATAGTAATTTTTTATAATCCTTTGTATTTCTGCGGTGTCAGTTGTAATCTCTCCCCTCTCATTTCTGATTGTGTTTATTTGGATACCTCCCTGTTTTTCTTGATGAGCCTGCTTAAAGGCTTGTCAAATTATTTATCTTTTGAAAGAACGAGCTCCTGGATCCATTGATCCTTAGAATTGTGCTTTTAGTCTCTATGTCATTGAATTTTGCTCTAATCTTGACTATTTCCTTCCTTCTACTTGCTCTGGGATGTCTTTGTTATTGTTCCTCCATTATTGAGATGTAGGGTTAGGTTGTTTATTTGTAATGTTTTTTTTTAGGTAGGCCTGTATTGCTGTTAACTTCCCTCTCAGGACTGCATTCGCTGTGTCCCATAAAATTTGGGTAATTGTGAGTTTGTTTATTTCCAGAACTTTTTGATTTCTTCCCTAATTTCATCCTTGACCCATTCATTGTTTAATAGCATGCTGTTCAATCTGCATGATTTTGAGTGTTTTGGGTTTTTTTCCCATGTCATTGGTTTCTAATTTCAGTACCTTGTTGTTGGAGAAAATGCATGGTATGATTTCAATTTTTTTGAATTTGATAAGGCTTGTTTTGTGTCCCATCATGTGGTCTATCTTTGAAAATGTTCCATGTACATTTGAAAAAAATGTGTATTTAGTTCTTTGGGATGAAGGACTCTATATATATCAGTTAATGCCATTTCATCCAGAATGTTGTTCAATGCCACAATATCTTTGTTGATTTTTTGTTTGGAAGATCTGTCCATTTTTGACAATGGGGTGTTAAAATCCCCTACTATAATTGTGTTGCTGTCAATATCTTTCTTGAAGTCCTCTAAGATTTTCTTTATGTATTTGGGAGTTCCTATGTTGGATGCATATATATATTTACAATGTTTATGTCTTCTTGGTGGATTCTTCCCTTGAGTATTATGAAGTGACCTTCTGGGACTCTCTTTATGGCTCTTCTTTTGAAGTCTATTTTGACTCTTATGAGCGTTGCTACCCTGGCTTTTTTCTTGTCCATTTGCTTTGAAAGTTTGTTTCCAGCCCTCACTTTGAGTCTGTGTAGGTCTTTTGTCCTGAGATGGGTCTCTTGTAGGCAGCATATGTGTGGGTCATGCTTTCTTATCCATTCAGCTATTCTATAACTTTTGATTGGAACATTTAATTCACTAATTCACTTACACTTAAGCTCATTATTGATAGATACTGATTCATTGCCATTTTCATACCTATGTTTCTCTCTCTCTCTCTCTCTCTCTCCATTCCTTTCCTTAAAGCAGTCCCTTTAGCTTCTCTTGCAGAACTGGTTTGGCAGAGGTGTATTCTTTTAGACTTGTTTTGCCTGGGAATCTCCTTATATGGCCTTCTATCTTGATTGAAGACCTTGCTGTGTAAAGTAGTCTTGGTTGCATGCCTCTGGTTCTCATTACTTGGAATATTTCTTGCCATTCTCTTCTGGCTTGGAGTGTTTCCATTGAGAAGTCAGGTGCTAACCTTATCAGGGCTCCTTTGTATGTTACTTCCTTTTTCTCCCTTGCTGCCTTTAAGATTCTCTGTTTGTCTTGGAATTTTGCCATTTTAATTATGATGTGTCTTGAAGTGGTCTAATTTGGCTTTCTCTTGATAGGGCCTCTCTGTGTTTTCTGAATTTGTGTGACTTTTTCTCTCATCAAATTAGGGAAGTTTTCCATTGTTACTTTTTCAAATAGGTTTTCTATCCCTTGCTCTTCTTCTTCTCCCCCTGGTATCGCTATTATACAAATATTATTATATTCCATATTGTCTTGCATTTCTCTTAATCCCTCTTCATTCTTTCTGAGTCTCTTTTCCGTTTCTTTCTCTTTCTGGGTGTTTTTTTTCTACTTTGTCCTCCAACTCACTGATCCAATATTCTGCTTCATTGATTGTGCTTTTGATTCCTTCTACTGTGTTCTTCAATTCAGAAATTGTATTCTTCATTTACTTTTGGCCCTTATTGATAGTTTCTATTTCTTTTTTCATGTTGATATAGTTTGCATTGAGTTCATTGGAACTTCCCTGTAGTTTCTGGTAGCTCGTTGAGAGCACTGAGCTTCCTGAGAACAATTGCTTTGATCTCAATATCTGATAATTGAGTTGCCTCTGTTTCATTTAGCATTCTTTCTGGGGCTTCCTCCTTTCCCTTCATTTGGGGATTTTTTTTTTTGTCTTCCCATTGTTTGCAAGACTCTTCTTGTTAGACTCAGCTTCTTCAATTGATTTGAACTGGCTCCCTGGGTTTATGGTTTGAACTTCTGTGGTAAAATACCTGTGAGATTCAGTGGTGCAGTCTCCTTTGGGTACCTGGGTATTCACTGCTTCCACTGTCTCAGCACAGCTGGGATTCCCCTTCTTTGGGTCCAACTCTGTTTTTTTCACAGTTCCAGGTTTTTTGTCTCTTGTGGGTATTTGAAAAGAGAAAAGAAAAACAAAAGAAAGAGAAAAAGAGGAAGAAAGAGATAAAATTGGAAAGAAAGGAAGAAGGAATACAACAAGAAAGAAGTAAAGAGAAGCAAAAGGAATTGAAAAATGAAAAGATAAGAATAATAAAAAATAAAAAATATATACATATTTTAAAAAACCTCTCTTGCTGGTTTCAAACTAGCCAAACCAGTTTTTATGGTCTTGTTGGTTGCATGGGGCTGAGGGAAGACTGGTAAGACTTTTCTCCCTGTTCAGCACTCAGTCAGCTTTTGGCTACTCTCCTCAGTGCTAACTGTACACTCTCCCCAGAGTGAGTTGATGCCTCTTCATGAAGAGCCTTGGGCGTGGTTTGTGATCCTTGTGTGGAGCACGTGCTTTCCCGAGTTTATGGGTGTGAGCTTGGATCACCTATGGATTGAGTGCACCCCAGGTTTATGTGTGTGAGCTACAGTGTATGTGCACCAACTGGAGTTTATGGGTGTGAGTTCCATGGGTTTCTTGCATGTGTGCACTCACTCTAGATTCATGGGTGTGAGCTCTGGGTCTTCCACAAAGCCCCCTACTCCAGCTGTAGGATCCTCGGGTCGTTCAGGCATCTCTGGTCTCAAAGGTTCAGTTGTGTACTCCTCCAAGGGCTATGCGTGGGTGCTCACAGCCCCTGTGTGTTTTTCACTCAGACGTTAACTCCTCTCTGTGCAACTTCAAGCAACCAGGTCTCTTCTGGTGCTGCTCAAACCTTGTTTGGCTGGGGAGGGAGCAGTTGACTTGGTTCCCTCCCTAGAGCCCGGTGGCATACCTGGCGAGTGCTGGGCTTGTGACTTGAGCCACCCTGGTATCTCTGCTGATCCCTGGGCCCTTATTGTCCTCAAGTACTCTCCTTACCGTATGGTTTTTCAATGTCCACTACAATTTTTGATCTCCTATTTTTGTATATGCCATGGTAGTTTTGGCTGTTTGCTCTGTTCCTCTGTAGATTGGCTAGGTTTTTCTCCCATGTGTAGGGGGAAGTGGGATCTGCTCCCTCCTACCATGCTGCCATCTTTAGACTCCAGATTACATATTTCTTACCACATTATTGTTATTCCAAATTGTACACAGCACCCTTCCCTGGTCTTAATCCGTTTTGCCATCTTCCTGAGCCTTATTACTGCTGTGGTTAGCTTTACTCTCTCACACACTATGCCAAATTTCTACCCTTCATTCTCACCTTCTAACCTCTTATGTGTGCTGTGCTGTCTGAAGTCAGCTCACATTGTTTTTCCCACATAATGAGAGTCTTATCTCTTTTTCCCTTTAATAAAAAGTGGCAAGTTGGGTGAAATATCATGGTTATTGCAGTATGTCCCCAAAGGATCTCCTATCTCTTCTCTCCATCTTAGTAAATTAAATCCCATAGAATACTCTCCTGCTCTCTTACTCCATGCTTTTGTCCTATTCCTGAAGACATACAAGACAATGTGGGAGTTATGAATACTAGTAAACATGCTGGAGGGGAGAACCCAACAACAAATGAGCCACCAACAGATAAAGACAAAGCACAACAAGAGATCCTACACTAATGGAGGAAAGGGCAACCCTAGAGTATCTGGACAAGAAGGTTAGAGACACCACAACATGGAGTCCCACAGACCTCCTACCACAGAAGCTCACTGAATTAAGACAGCTGGCAAAGCAGAGCATTGAGAATCACAGAAGCAAACAAAAAGAGTGAACTAAAATGGAGAGAAAAACAAAGAACATGTAACCAAAAGGATTGAAAGACATCCCACTAAAAGAGCTAAATGAAATGGAGGCAAGCAGATATAGAATTCAAAAGAATGGTTCTAAGGATGCTGAAGGAACTCAAAGACAACTACAAGGAACTGAATGGGAACTACAAAGTATAAAAGAGGAAATAGAAACTATAAACAAGAACCAGGAAGAAATTAAGACTACAATTTCTGATATAAAAAAAATACACTAGAAGGAATCACAAGCAGGTTGGATGAAGCAAAAGACTGAACTAGTGAGCTGGAAGACAAGGTAGAAGGAAATATCATGATAGAGCAGCTGCACACACACACACAAGATTCAAAACATATGCGAATAGCTTAAGGAAACTGCAAGACAACCTGAAATGCAACAAAACTCTAATCACAGACATACCAGCAGGAGAAGAAAAGGACCAAGGCATGAAACACTGTTTGAAGAAAAATAATGACAGAAAACTTTCTGTATCTGGAGAGGGGAAAACCACACAAGTTCAGGAAGCACAGAGAGTCTCAATGAAGATGAACCCAAAGAGGCCTACTTCAACACACATAATTAAGATGCCAAGTTTTAAACACAAGAGAATCCTAAAAGCACAAGGTAGAAACAAGAAGTAGCATACAAGGGAGCTCTGATAAGGCTAGCAGCTGATTTCTGAACAGAAACACTAGAAGCTAGAAGGGAGTGAAAAGAAATATTCCCAGTAATGAAAAGCAAAGGCCTTCAACCAAGGATACTATACCCAAAAAAGCTCTCAAAATGGAAGGCAAAATATGGAATTTCCCAAGCAAAACAAGGCTGAAAGAATACACCTCTACTGAACTAGCATTGCAAGATATGCTGAAGGGACTACATTAAAAAGTGGAAGAAAAACAGCAAGAGAGAGACACATGGGTAAAAAGGGAAAAAAGGAATGAGAATCTCTGGATAATAAGCTTAAATGTTAATAGATTAAATGCTCAAATCAAAAGGCATAGGGTAGCTGGATGGATAACAAGTCATACCTGCACATATGCTGCCTACAAGCGATTGCCTCAGAAAAAATAATATACACAGACTGAAAGTAAAGTGTTGGAAAACATATTCTAAGCATATAGTCTTGAAGAAAAAGCCAGGGTAGCAGTACTTATATCAGACAAAATAGACTTCAAAACAAAGGCCATAAAAAGAGACACAAGGAAACTTCATAATATTCAAAGGAAGAATCCATCAAGAAGATATAAACATTATAAACATATATGCAACCAACATAGGAACACCCAAATATATAAGGAAAACCTTTGAGGACTTCAAGATAGGTACAGGAACATGTAGGGGATTTTAACACCCCACTGACAAAAATAGATCTTCCAAACAAAATATCAACAAGGACATTGTGGCATTCTACATAGCCCTAGATCAAATGGACTTAACTGATAATACACACACACACACACACACACTTATATATAACTGTCCATCCCAAGGAAGCAAAATACACATTCCTTTCAAATGTATATGGAAGATTTTCAAAGATAGATCATATGATAGGACACAAAATGAGCCTCAACAAGTTCAAGAATATTGAAATCATATCAAACATTTTCTCTGAAAACAATGGCCTGAAACTAGAAAACACCCTCAAGGAAAAAAGTCAAAAACACTTAAATTCATAGGGATTGAATAGCATGCTATTAAACAACGATTGGGTTAATGAGGAGATCAAGGAAGAAATAAAAAAGTTTTAGGAAAAAAATGAAAATGAACACACAAGAGTCCCAAACTTATGAGCCACAATGAAGGCAGACCTGAGAAGGAAGTTCATAATGATACAGGCCTACCTAAAAAAGATAGAAACATTTCAAATAACCAACCTAACACTACAGCTACAAGAACTGGAGAAACAAAAACAATCAAAGCCCAGAGTGAGTGGAAGGAAGGGAGTAACCATGATCAGAGCAGAATTAAATGACATAGAGACTAAAAGAACAATTAAAAAGATCAATAAAGCCAGGAGCTGGGTCTTTGAAAATGTAAACAAAATTGACAAGCCTGGAAACAGACCCATTAAAAAAAGAGAGAGAGAGAACCCAAATAAATAAAATTTAAAATGAAAGAGAAGAGATTACAACTGACACCACAGATATACAAAGGATTATAAGAAATAACTATGAAGAACTGTATGCAAAGAAATTTGAAAATCTAGGTGAAATGGACAAAGTTGTCAAAAATTATAATCTTTCAAAAGTGAATGAAGAAGAAGCAGGAAAACTTAAACACACTAATAAGAGCTAGTGAAATTGAAGCAATAATCAAAAAACTCTTGCCACACAAAAGCCCTGGACTGGATGTTTTCATAGGAAAATTTTACAAAACACTGAAGAAAGAGCTAATCCCTATCTTTCTCAGAGTACTCCTGAAAAATCCAAGAAAAGATAAGACTCCCAAACTCTTTTTATGAAGCCAGCACCATTCTAATTCCAAAACCAGATAAAGACAAAACAAAGTAAAAAAAAAAAGAACTTCAGGCCAATATGGCATAATAACATAAATGCTAAAATCCTCAACAAAATATTGGCAAAATGCATCCTGCAATACTTCAAAAAGATCACACACCATGATCAAGTGGGATTCATCCCAGGGATGCAAGGATGGTACAATATTTGCAAATCAATAAATATAATACATCACATAAACAAAATGAAAAACAAAAATCACATGATCATATCAATAGATATGGAAAAAGCATTTGATAAGGTACGGTACTCTTTTATGATAAAAACAGCAAAGTGGAGGAGAGGAAGCATACTTTAACATAATAAAGAGCATTCTGTTGCAGCCTGTCTAATTCAAAATAAGAAGTTAATTATCACACTCAAAAGTAGTACTCTGAAAAAGTAACTTGAGGTCGTCCACTGACTCACAGGAGTAGGTACCATTGCCCTGCTGTTTTGGAAGTCCTGAAGATTTAGTTGGTTCCTTCCTTGGAGTAACTAGAGTGACATATACAGTCAGAGTTGCCAGGGATCTTGATGGCCTAGGCTCCAGCCCAGTCATGGTGACCTTTTGAAATGGGCTGACTGTGATGAAAAGCTTCAGTTCTGAGTAACTGTGGCAGACTCTGACTAGCAGAGTCTACATGTTGTGGCTGAAGATGAGAACAAATACACAGGCAACAGCAATCCTGTGGTGAAAAAGTGACCTGCACGGCTGCTCTCTCAAGGGAAGAGCACCTATCAGTGTCTTGGCCACTCTCTCAAGGGGAGAGTGCCCCGACCCTTGCCTAGACAGGCTTTTATTGCTTCTCTCAGGTCTTACATCAGAGAAGGATTTATTATCTATTACATAGAATATTATTATCTACATTTCAGGTACAATCAAGGAAAAGAAAATAACATGCAAAGGGCAATGACAGCTAGTTGGTTAGCTCTATCTTTGGGAAGATTCACACAGGCTTTGGAAATTACTTTGAAGATAGACAATACACATTTGTTGTTTCAGACCAGGGTGATAGAGTTTTAGCAAGAGCAAGCCATAACAGTCTGTATGCATTTTCTAGGCCTGATTCTCACAGGAAAACTGTTTGAAGGTCTGGCTCTTGCCTACCAACTTGCTTTTGTAGGATTTCTGTACAGAGCTGAGTCATATTTGCCAGACTAAAACAAACTGGTCTCCTACAAGTAACCACCTGCAGTGCAGTTACAGCCTTAGTCATGGGTCCTTTAGGCCCAAGGGACAGAGAGCCACTCAATGGCTTGCAGTCTTGCATTTGTATCAGGGAGTCTGAGGAAGCTTATTGATTAGGGCATTCCTTTGCCTAATACCCTGTCTTTTGGCACATATGATGCTTAGTATAGTTAGGAGCAAGCCAGGCAGGGTCTGCAGGATGACTGTGAATGTCCTTCAAGCATGGCTAAATCTTGGGAAAGCCTAGTCTCTTTCCATTTCTCCTTCTCCTGTACCATAGCTAGTCTCTTCTGGTTATGGTTATAAAAGAACACATTGACTATAATCAGCATTTTATATAAGGAAACCCCAGGTCCCTGGAGATTTTTTCATAATTTTCTCCTGATGTCAGAAGCTGATGGGGTTAAAAATTTGTCTTTTAATTACTTGTCCCTCATAAGACTCTAGATATAGATAAGTATGTTTAATGAGAGCTTCCCTCACCCTTTCTAGGAAGGTAGTAGATTTTTCATCTGGGTTTTGGCAGACACCTTGAAATAGTGTCCTTTTCGTGGCCTTCCTTATGCCCCACCTTAATAGAGTCAGAAATGGTTTCTTTTCCACCTTTGGTAAGTTCTATTATAAATCCCTTGCAGGGTCCATAGATGGGATCACTGTTACTCCTGTAGGTTATTTGTTGTCAGACAGATGCAAATTGTTAGCAAACTTTCCAGACTCCTTAATTCCTTTTGTTCAATGTCTGATAAATTTTGTCCGAGAACTACCATCACATCTTTCCAGGTCAGCTCATAGGTTAAGTAGGGTGCTGCAAAACATCTGTATATTTATCTGGACTGTGTGAGTAGTTCCCAAATTCAGTTTTGATTTGCCTGAGCTCGATGAGGGAGTTAGACTTGTGTTTAAGCTGGAGGTCAATCTGCTGCTGTTTCTACTGAGGCAAAAGCTTGGTGGAGTAGTTTTAGGGAGAGGAAAAGTGGGGTAAAGCAGTTGCACTGGGGACCTTGGGTATGGGAGTAGTGAAGAGGCAGCAAAAAAGACTTTTCTAGGATCTCTGGGGTGGGTATTGTTTCCATGAACATTTGGGAATTGGAGAATGAATCAGCAGGGGTCACATTAATAGGGCTAATTTAATACTTTTTACATAAATATTCATGGCCCCTCAAATAGAAAATTGCTTGTGTATAAGCAATTTCTGAGCATTTTCCAATATGTTTACAAAAGAGGCTAAGTTGTAGAATGTGTTACAATTTAAGGTCCAATTAAGTGGCCAAACCTTCCCACCACCTAGTTGATAGAGTCAAGCCATGTTACCAAAAAAAAAAAAATTAGTCATTTTTTCTTTATATTGAGGATCAAACTGTGACCTACTTGAAAGGATTTGTCTAAGGATGTTCCAGCAGAAATGGACCCTTGATACCCCATCTAGAAAAGGTAAAAATACCATAAAATTGGGGGCCTGGTGTTCTGGGTCTAACCTTACGCTTTTAAGTATCCAAAAACCCCAAGTCTAGATTTTGGTGTCCTGAAATCCCTGGGTTCAGAACAGACATTGCCACTGTGGACTGACTGGGGCAGAGGCAGGTCTGTTCTTTCTCCTTCTGGAGGGGTTTCCAGACGCAGAGGCAAGTCAGCTACTTCCTTTTGTCAGTGGCAGAAACAAGTCTGTTCCTTTCTGCTTGAGAGTTTGCTCACCAATCATAGGAAGATTCTTGATAGTTCCTGCACTCTTCTGGGAGCCAGAAAGTCTCTACCAGGGGTTGAGGAGGAAATTATAGAGGGCTAAAAAGCCAAAGAGGAAGAGTGGAGTCATGCAAAGAATAGATGCGAGCATAGCAGAGGCAAAAGCTCTGGTCCCTTTGAATCTGGCCTACTAGCTGGTGGGATTTTATTAGCTGGATTCCTACTAAAACCTATAATGCTGTGATAGAGTGAGTCATTAACCCCATGTCCCAACAAGATTGTAGGTTTAGACTTAACTGACTAATGCAGTAACAATAAGTTTCAGAATGAGGGAACAGTCTTCATGACCTACAGTCTGGACTGGCCCAACCTCATGGGTCCTCAGGCCTTAAACAAAGTAGATGTCTAAGGAAAAGTGATATCCCTGTCTTGGTAAAGAACAGAGTGGAAGGTTTCAACCCAATTTTGTCCCCTCTATCTCTCAAAGGTACACAAAAAACAGGTTTATGATAACTTGTTGCCTTTTCAAGATATTTTACAAAGTGAATCTGATTTTTAAAAAATGCACAGGACCTCTCAGAAGGTACATGCAAAAGTCCCTTGTTGCCACTTAATGTGGGTGATACAGAAAGGCATGATTTGATAACTGGGGAGAAGTAGGGAGGAGTTTGTCAGAGACAATGGTAAACAGTCTAAGATGAGATTGGCTGAGAAGCTGAATGCACATGGAATTATGGACCATACAATTTAAAATAAAAGGAGGCAAAGACTGGCTCACAGGCTATCTTACTTGAGGATGCCTGGATGATACTGCTGTAGCTGCCTGAAAATGATGATATTTTGAATGGGAGAGGGAATTCTGGGCACAGCCTAGGATAGGGCTAGCCTGGTCAGGTGTGTCATGGTTATACTTCTTTGGGTGTTCTAGAGGGGATGGGCCCTGAAGTAGAAGACTGTCATTCTTTCAAAATTGTGTATTTTCTGTTGTTTTTGTTCATAAACTAATCCTATAGAAATAAAAAAAAATTAAAACTAACAGAGGGAGTGATAGTGGAACTCAGGAGTTAAACATTTTAGCCTTAATTAATAGGCTTAAGTGACTAATACATGTGGAAAGCTGTTATTCCAAAATTTTATAGCTTTTGAATAAAGATTCCTTTTAATTGTCACCAAAAGTTTGCCTCTGGAATTTTGCCTAGAGAGTGGCAGCAGGCAGGAGGACCCCACTTGCTATTCTGTAACAGCAATGATGACTCTGGTCAGATTCTAGTTGCCTGTGTCTTGTTGACCCCAAGAGTGGGTCTGTGGGGTTTTCCAGTCTCCAGGAGTTCCTCTGCATGTACGCTCAAGGCATTAGCCACCTAAACATGCCTGGCTGGTGAAAAGGAAATGAGTCTGGGAAGAGGTCATGAAATGAAGTCTGAGTAAGCACTGCCTTGGGGAAGCCATTGTGTGGTGGTAATGGTTTGTGAGACTGGTTGGCAGAAGTTTTGCTTGTGAGTACTCTTTGGAATAAAGGAGTTGTGGATACCAGTTTTGTTTATATGTTCTCAGATTTCATGGATTTTTCTGGTTATAATTTTTGTCTTGTATGTCTAGGCCATTAAGGGCAGTACTGTACTGGCTCCAAAAGGGAGCTCACTGGGTAGGATTTTATCAGACCAGAGCATATGCTGTCATTATCCAATGCCCAAGAAGATATTGATTACTTATTGTAATAATGTGTGACCTATATATGTTTTGGATTTTGAGGGAAGGTGGCCCAGGCATGGCTTCCTAAATTATGGTACCATCATGCAATTAAAACAGTATTGCCAGAAGTTAGACAGATGGGACAAAAACTATTATGTCAATGCATTTTGTCATTGCATAATAAGGCTTCATCAGGGACAGAAAACCATCTGATGGTGCAAAGAAGGGAAGAGGCTGCAAAACCTGTTCCTGAGAGTAAGACACAGGAAGAAAAGTAGAGTAGAGAGATAAACCTCATCAATACTCTAAACCCAGGGGACTCAGGGTTGGTGGCAGGAGGACCTCCTTCACCATCACCCCCTCTACTACTGGTTAGTCTTGAAATAGGGCCCAAGAGGCAACAGATCCACCTTGTATGATGAAGGATGGGTCTCCTCCTCAGAGTCTGGTCAGGGCACCCAAACTGGCCAGGAAGCATTTCTATCTAGAGCAAGGCAGTTCCCCTTGAGGTAATATCCTATAGGTGATGTAACTCAGGAAGGCAAGTCTGATGGCTACTACTGGGCCCATATTCAATTTTACACTTCAGACTTACTAAATGCAAAGAATTACAACCTCTCATATGGGGATGATCCTCAGAAAATGACAGGTCTTATCACCTCCATTTTTGCCATTCATCATCCAAACTAGTCATATATATATAAGCTCTTCTTAACAGCTTGTTAACAACAGATGAAAGAAGTCTGGTTATAAATAATGCTAATGAAGAGGCCCAATGTCTCCACCAAGAGAATCCCAATGGGATTCCCTAACCCAACTTGGATAATTATTTTGACAGAGCTTGACTGGAGTCCAAATGGTGGGGGTCTAGCCTTCCTGGAACATTACAGAAAGTGAATATTGGATGGGCTTAAGAAAGGGGCTTCCAAATGAAAGAACCTGAAGATGGTACAGTAAAGCCTTGGGAAAAGCTTTACTGACAATGAGTAAATAAAAATGTGGCTAAATCTTCATAAGTTTAAATTTCAAACACGTACTCATAATAAGAGCCAGGTTTGAATTGCATTTTATGTGCTAAAACTCTAAAAAATGTCTTAGGCTCTGTATAAATATTAGGGAGTCTATAGAATTGTAATTTATAAATTTGTTAATTCTTTCTTTCTTTTTTTTAAGTTATTTCCTGAAAGGATACCTGAACATCTCTTTTTGTGCAAGACTTGGAGCCAACTAGTCTTGTTCCAGACACCAGTGAACAATCGAATTCAGTGCAGTCAAATCCTAGTATGTGTTAATCCTCTACTATGAGCCCCACTGGGGTTTATTTGTGAACTCAAACAGAGTGGACTGAAGTAAAGTACAGTTGGATATGCCTACTTTCTGCACCTAAAATTTTATTAAATTCTTGGCAAATATGTTTTCCCATATGGTTATTTCTCTTTTCATTTTAATGCTGTTTTTTTTTTTTTTTGAGCTGTACAGAAGCTTTTCATTTTGATGAAATCCCATTTGTTTATTTTTTCCCTTTATGTTCCTTGCTCTAGGGGACATATCAGCGAGAATATTGTTGCATGGAAATGTCTGCAATTTTCCTGCCTATGTTCTCCTCTAGGAATTTTATGGTGACACAACTTACATTTAAATGTTTTATCTACCTTGAAATTATTTTTGTGTATGGTGTAAGTTCGTGCTCAAGTTGCTTTCTTTATTTTATTTTATTTCTTTTTGCATGTAGCTGTCCAGCTCTCCCAACACCATTTGTTGAAGAGGTTTTTTTACTCCATTTTATGTTGTTGTCCCCTTTGTTGAATATTAATTGACCGTAGAGACTTGTGTTTATTTCTAGGCTCTCTTTTCTGCTCCATTGGTCTATGTGTCTGTTCTGATGGCAGTCCCAGGCTGTTTGATTACAGTGGCCGTGTAATACAGTTTGATATTAGGTATTGTGATCCCTCCTACTTTGTCCTTCTTTCTTGTAACTGCTGCAGCTATTCGGGGTCATTTATGGTTTCATATAAATTTTTGAAGTGTTTGTTATATGTCTGTGAAATATTCCATTGGTAGTTTAATAGGTATTGCATTGAATCTATAAATTGCTTTGGGTACTATGGGCATTTTGATGATGTTATTTCTTCCAATCCATGAAAACAGTATATGTTTTGATTTGTTTGTGTCTTCCTAAATTTCTTTCTTCAGTGTTGTGTAGTTTTCTGAGTACAGGTCTTTTACCTCCTTGGTTAGGAGGTATTTTATTTTTCTTTTTGCTACATCAGATGGGACTTTTTCCCTGATATCTGTTTCTTATATTTTGTTGTTGGTATACAAAAATGTCTTTGATTTATGAATATTGACTTTGTATCCTGCTGTTTTGCCAAATTCATTTATTAGGTTGAGCAGTTTTTTGGTGGAGTCTATATGATTTTCTATGTACACTATCATGACATCTGCAAACAATGACAGTTTTTTTTCCTTTTTCCAACTTGGATGCCTTTTATTTCTTTTTCTTTTCCAATTCTTGTGCCAATGATACCTCAGTCAAGGGTTTGATCTCCAAAATATATGAAGAACTCACACAACTCCACTCTAGAAAGACAAAAAGCCCAATTAAAAAATGGGCTAAGGACTTGAACAGATATTTTTCCAAGGAGGACATACAAAGGGTCCAGAGACATATGAAAAGATGCTCAGCACCACTAGCTATTAGAGAGATGCAAATTAAAACCATGATGACATACCATTTCACACTGGTGAGAATGACTGTCATCAACAAATCAACAAACAGGAAGTGTTGGAGAGGATATGGAAAAAAGGGAACTCTAGTGCATTGTTGGTGGGAATGCAGAGTGGTGCAGCCACTATGAAAAACAGTATGCAGTTTCCCTAGAAAACTAAAAATGGAACTGTGTTTTGACCCAGCAATTCCATTACTGGGATTATACCCTAAGAACCCTGAAACACCAGTTCAAAAGAACCTGTACATCCCAATGTTCATAGCAACACAATTTTCAATAGCCAAGTGCTAGAAGCAACCTAGGTGCCCATCAGTAAATGAATGGATCAAAAATCTATGGCATATTTACACAATGGAATAGTACACATCAGAAAGAAATAAGGAGCTCCTACCCTTTGTGGATGGCCCAGATGGGACTGGAGAACGTTATGCTAAGTGAAATAAGCCAGGTGGTGAAATATAAATACCATATGGTTTCATCTGTAAGCAGAACCTAATCCACAAAACATTTAAGCAATCAAAATATAACAAGAAACATTGACATTAAGAACAAAGGGATAGTAACCAGAGAGGAAGTGGGAAGGGATAATGTGGGGAAAAGGGTGAAGAGTTTTCAGGAACAACTATGAAGGACACATGGACAAAACCAAGGTGGGGGTGGAATCATGGGATGCTGGTGGGGATGGCTGGGGTCGGGGTGAGGTGAGGGGAAAAGGCAGATAACTGTACTTGAACAACAATAAAGAAGGTGAAGGAAAATACAATTATCATGCCCATTTGCAGCATTAAAATAGAAAGACCTAGGGAACATTTTATTCTAAGAAGAGAATGCTAAAGCAAATTACAACCTGTTAATGTACTATATAACTATTCAAATGGTATTTATCTAAATTTTACAGTAATTAGATGTTTAATATCTTGAGAAATATAAAATCAGAAAGCAAAATTATACATACTATTTGATCAAATTATATAGGAAGAAAAAAGATGCATGTATAAAATTTTGAAGAAATAACACTAAAATGTTAACAGGCATTGTCTTGGAACAATGATATATTAAATACTTTTCTATATTTTTAAAATGTTCTACAGTAAGTACATCCTAATGGGAAATTTTAACTTATTTATTTTAAAACACATATTATTAGTTTAAAAGTGGATTATGTGGTGAAAACTACAACCAATTAAAAGTGTATTTGCTGATGGACAATTATTAGGAAAGATATAAAAATTTAAACAGTTGTTGCATTGAAAATAATAAAAAAATAAAAATTTATTTAATGCTAAATGGACCCTTTAACCTTAAGTAATGGTGTTGACTGAATTTTGTGAAAAAAAACTTAATATTGTTTAGGTTTAAATTTTTCTCCAATGAACCTATATTATAGAAAAACTCTACTGTTGTCTTTCTGGCCTCTAACAAATTAAACAGTCAAAGCCTAGCTATTGAAATCATCTTCTCCAGAGGCCTCAACTGAGGGCTGGATTCTAGCTTGGGACATTGGTGTAGAAATTTGAGGACTTTCTTACTGTTTTCCTGCTCTCTGTGGCTGGACAACAGGGTTTTATAGAAGCAAGTGTTTCAGGTGGAGTCTTAAAGCATTGTTGTTGAACCCCTTATTTTACACCTGAGAAAATAGACACTCAGTTGAGTTAAATAATTTGTCTAAAATTACTTCATTCTGACTGACTCAAAATCTTAACATCTCCCCTCTGTTGTTTTTCTTCCTCCAAGTTACTCATCATTCTCCCTATACCCCCCAATGAGCACATACAAGCAGATGGACATCCCACTTTCCTTTCAATACATTTTTATTTTTCCTACCATTAATAGATTTTTTTTTAATTTTTCTAATTGTGCAAGTGTAGTAATAAGTGGAATGGTAACTTTATGGAGCCAAGCCAAGAGAACTTCACTAACAAAAATAAAAAAAAAATTGAAGTTTTTCAACCATCATTGTTAATTTAAAAATTTTGTATTCACAGTCCTGTGAGTAATTATATCATGTCTTTGAGGTTTACTATGTGTTAAATGAACAGAGTCACCAAAAAATGCTTTCACAGGCTTCAAAGCCATCAGGGCACTAGCAAGCATGTTTGTCTCCTTTGAAAAATATGTTTTAGAAATTATGAAAATGTAAACTACCTAAACCATTTAGTTTCTAAGAGAACAAGTTTTGAGAAATCATATTTTGGATTAAAGCCTTAAATTTCCATTTCACAACAAAACTCTTCAAATAAAATGTTTTAAATTGTAAGAAGTACTCAATAGCCTATACAAAAATCTTAAAAAATAAAGTGATAAGCTAGTTTACTCATAAAGATTTGATTACGCAACACAGAACTGGTATTATAAAGTGGTCTTCTTCCCTCTTTCCAACCTTACAACTCTTTTTAACAAAACCTCAACATTCATCCACAATATTTCAGTTCATAACTCCCTGAAAATTTCATTCCTAGATCTCAAACTCCAGAATTCTATTCAAAGTGAAATTCTGGTATTAGAGAAAACACTAGGCTGCATACTAATATAAACTGATTTTAAATCCTTCCTGAATGTAGGTTTTACTAAGAAATTATCTGGCAGCATTTGGTCATTTATAAGAGGCAAAGAGAAAAGTTATAGAACCAAGAGTCTGGAGACATGGAAATATTGATATTTTGCCCATTTCCCCATGTTGTGTGTGGGGTACCATTTTGCATTAAAAAAGTTTTAATTTACCTGGGTTGAACCTTTTTTAAAAACACATTTTATTGATTATGCTATTACACTTGTCCAATTTTTCCCCTTTCATTCCCCTCCACCTGGCACACCCCCTCCCAGCCACATTCCCCACCTTTAGTTCACATCCATGTGTCATAAGTTCTTTAGCTTCTACATTTCCCATACTATTCTTGCCCGCCCACTGTCTATTTTCTACCCACCATCTATGCTACCTATTCTCTGTACCTTCCCCCCTCTCTCCTCTTCCCATTCCCCTATTGCTAACCCTCCATGTAATCTCCATTAATGTGGTTCTGTTCCTGTTCTAGCCATTTGCTTAGTTTGCTGTTGTTTTATGTGTGGCTGTTAATAACTGAGTTTGCTGTCATTTTACTGTTCACATTTTTTATCTTCTTTTTCTTAGATAAGTCCCTTTAACATTTCATATACTAAGGGCTTGGTGATGATGAACTCCTTTAACTTGACTTTATCTGAAAAGCACTTTATCTGCCTTTCCATTCTAAATGAAAGCTTTGCTGGATAGAGCAATCTTGGATGTAGGTCCTTGACTTTCATGACTTGGAATACTTCCTTCCAGCCCCTTCTTGCCTGTAAGGTCTCTTTTGAGATATCAGCTGACAGTCTGATGAGAACTCCTTTGTAGGTGACTGTCCCCTTATCTCTTGCTGCTTCTAGAAATTTCTCCTTCCTTTTAATCTTGGCTAATGTAATTATGATGTGATTTGGTGTGTTCCTCCTTGGGTCTAACTTCTTTGGGACTCTCTGAGCTTCCTGGATTTCCTGGTAGTCTATTTCCTTTGCCACATTGGGGAAGTTCTACTTTATTATTTGTTCAAATAATTTTTCCACTTGTTGCTCTCCCTCTTCCCCTTCTGGTACTCCTATAATTCAGGTGTTGGGATGTTTAAAGATGTCCTGGAGGTTCCTAAGCTTCTCCTCATGTTTTTGAATTCTTGTTTCTTCATTCTTTTCTGTTTGTTTGTTTCTTTCTTCCTTCTGGTCCACTCCATTGATCTGAGTTCCAGTTTTCTTTCCATCTCTATTGGTTCCCTGTACATTTTCCTTCATTTCACTTATTGTAGTCTTCATTTGTTCATCTAATTTGTGACCAAAATCAACCAATTCTGTGAGCATCCTGATTACCAGTGCTTTGAACTGTGCATCTGATAGGTTGGGTATCTCTTCATCACTTAGATGTATCTGCTCTGGGGCTTTGATCTGTTCTTCTGCTTGGGTCATTTTTTGGGGGATCTGGTCGCACCTGTTACATATGAGGGGCAGAGCCTTAGGTGTTCCCCAGGGCGGGGCAACCCAGTCACTGGGTTGTGATGCTGTATGTGGGGCAGGGGTTAGGGAGGGAACAATGGCACTTGCTCCACTCACTCTTAGATTTTAGTCCCTTCCTCTGCTCCCCACAAGCAAATTGGGCCCTTCTGGGCTGATTCTTGGGTGGGTGGGCTTGTGTTCATTTTAGGACCCTGTGGGTCTCTCCAATGAACTCTCCTGTGAGGCTGGGAGTGTCTCCTGGCACCTCAACACCCACAGGTGTTTTCACTCATTGTTTTGAGGCTTTATTTCCCTGCACTGGAGCCCTGGATTGTGTGGTCTGTCTCGCTCCCCAGTTTTGCCTGGTTTAGCTGTTCATGAATGTGTGACCACAGTCAGCAAGCTGCCTTGTGCATCTCAATGGGTCTACCTGCTGGCAGCCTGCACCAGGGGTTTGCCAGCCATGCTCTGCACACCTGGGTCCACCAGTGACCACTTTTTCCTGCCCTGACCCCTCTTCACTGGACACTGACTCCGCCCCTCTTACTGGTCTGGATGAATGTGTCTATTTTAACTCCTTGGTTGTCGAATTTCCATACAGTTCAATTTTCTGTCAGTTCTGTTTTTTTTTTCATTTCTAAATTTTTGTTGTCCTTAATTTTGGTTGTTCCAGGAGGAACAGTGTGTCTACCTATGCCTCCATCTTGGCTGGAAGACCCCAGGTTGAAATTTTATTTTGAATGACAGTATTTTGTAAACTCCGTCTGTCTGAATATTTTCAAATCCAAGTCAAAGATTCCCAGGAAATTTTGTGTTGACTTCCACATCTTCCCAAGGCCAAAAATAATTCCTAAGGTCAAAAATGTTTGCATTTTGACATAGCTATTTAATTTTTCAATTTCCATGTGCTTGTTTAAGATCTGATTTAGCTAGTTCTTGGTTTTTCTTTTCTTTTTAATATATTACTTTATTATTGTTCAATTACAGTGGTCTGCAGTGTCTCCCCACCAATCCCCCACACCCCAGCCAAACCCACCTCCCGACCTTGATTTCACCCTCCCCCTTGGTTTTGTCTATGTGTCTTGTATAGGGTTCCTGAAAACCCTTCAACTCATTATGCTCTCTTCCCTCCCCTCTGGCTATTGTTAAGTTGTTCTTACTTTCAATATCTCTGGTTATATTTTGTTTGATTTTTTTCTTTTGTTGATTATGTTCCAGTTAAAGGTGAGATCATATGGTATTGTCTTTCACTGTCTGGCTTATTTCACTTAGCATAATGCTCTCCAGTTCCATCCATACCATCACAGAGGGTAGGAACTCCTTCTTTCTCTCTGCGGCATACAATTCCATTGTGTAAATGTAATATGGTTCTTTGATCCACTCATTTGATGATAGGCACATAGGTTGCTTCCAGCACTTGGCTATTGTAAATTGTGCTACTATGAACATCAGGGTGCATAGGTTCTTTTGGATTGGTGTTTCAGGGTTCTTAGGGTATAATCCCAGCAGTGGAATTGCTGGGTCAAAACACAGTTCCATTTTTAGTTTTCTGAGGAAATTTCATAATGTTTTCCACAGTGGCTGCAGCAGTCTGCATTCCCACCAACAGTACACTAGGGTTCCCTCTTCTGCGCATCTTTTCCAACACTTATTTTTTGCTTCATTTATGGTGGCCATTCTGACTGGTTTGAGGTGGTATCCGATGGTGGTTTTAATTTGCATCTCCCTGATGGCTGGTGATGTTGAGCATCTTTTCATATGTCTCTGGGCTCTCTGTATGTCTTCCTTGGAGAAGTGTATGCTCAAGTCTTTTGCCCATTTTTTAATTGGGTTGTTTGTCTTCCTGGAGTATAGTCATGTGAATTTTTATATATCTTGGAGATCAAACCCTTTACAGAGGTATATTATAGGCAAATATGTTTTCCCATATAGTTGGTTCTCATTTCATTTTAATGCTGTTTACTTTAGCCATGCAGAGGCTTTTTAATTTGATGAGGTCCCATTTGATTATTCTTTCCTTTATGTCCCTTGCTTTAGGGACATATCAGTGAAGATGTTGTTGTGTGGAAAGTCTGAGATTTTCTTGCCAATGTTTTTCTCTAGGACTTTAATGGTGTCATGACTTATATTTAAGTCTTTTATTTATCTTAAATTTATTTTTGTGTATGGTGTAAGTTGGTGATCAAGTTTCATTTGTTTGCATGTAGCTGCCCAGTTCTTTCAACACCATTTGTTGAAGAGTCTTTTTTCCTCCATTTTATGCTTCGTCCCCCTTTTTCAAATATTAATTGACCATAGAGACTTGGGTTTATTTTGGGGCTGTTTGTTTTGTTCCATTGTTCTGTGTGTCTGTTCTTATGCCAGTGCCAGGCTATTTGATTAAAGTGGCTTTATAATAGTTTGATATCAGATATTGTGATATGTCCTACTTGCTTCTTGTTTCTCAAAATTTCTTCAAATATTTGGGGCCATTATGATTCCATATAAATTTCTGAAATGTTTGTTCTGTATTTGTGAAATATATCATTGGTACTTTAATAGAAATTGCATTGAGTCTATAAATTGCTTTGGGTAGTATAGACATTTTGGTGCTGTTAATTCTTCCAATTCATGATCATGGTACATGATTCCATTTGTTTATGTCTTCCTTAATTGCTTTCTTCAGTGTTGTATAGTTTTCTGAGTACAGGTCATTTATCTCATTGGTTGGATATATTCCTAGGTACTTTATTTTTTTTGTTGTTATATCAAATGAGATTTTTTCCCTGATTTCTGTTTGTGATATTTCCTTGTTGGTGTGGAAAAGTGCCTTTGATTTCTGAATATTGACTGTATCCCACTGTTTTGCCAAATTCATTTATTAGGTCAGTATTTTTTTTGGTGGGCTCTATAGGATGTTTTATGTACTCTATCATGTCATCTGCAAACAATGACAGTGTTGCTTCCTCCTTTCCAATTTGGATGCCTTTTATTTCTTTTTCTTTTCTGATTGCTGTGGCTAGGACTTCCTGTACTATGTTGAATAGGAGTGCTGAAAGAGGACATACTTCTCTTGTTCTTGATTTTAATGGGAAAGCTCTAAGTTTTTGTCCATTGAGTAAAATGTTGGCTGTAGGCTTCTTATATATGGCTTTTATTGTGTTGAGGAATCCACCCACTTTGCTGAGTGGTTTTATCATAAATGAGTGCTGTACCTTATCAAATGCTTTGTCTGCATCTATTGATATGATTATGTGATTTTTGTCTTTTGTTTAGATCATGTAGTGTATTATGTTTATTGATTTCTAAATATTGTACCATCCTTGCCTCCCTGGGATAAATCCAACTTGGTCATGGTGTACGATCATTTTGATGTATTGCTGGATGCAATTTGCCAGTTTTTTGTTGAGGATTTTAGCATCTATGTTCATTAGTGATATTGGCCTGAAGTTTTCTTTCTTTGTTATGTCTTTATCTGGTTTTGGGATTAGGATCATACTTGCTTTATAAAAAGAGTTTGTGAAATTCCATACTCTTGAATTTTTTTGAATCATCTGGAAGAATGGGGCTTAGCACTTCCTTAAATGCTTTTTAAATTCTCCTATGAAACCATCTGGTCCAGGGATTTTCTGTATTGAAAGCTTTTTGATTACTGTTTCCATTTCATCAGCTATTATTGGTCTCCTCAGGGTTTCTGCTTCTTTATTGAGTTTTGGAAGATTATAGTTTTCTAAAAATTTGTCCATTTCACCTAGGTTTTCAAATTTCTTGGCATACATTTCTTCATAATAATTTATTACAATCTTTGTATTTCTGTGGTGTCAGTTGCAATCTCCCCTCTTTCACTTCTGATTGTGTTTATTCGGGTCCTCTCTCCTTTTTCTTGATGAGCCTGCTTAAAGCCTCTCAATTTTGTTTATGTTTTGAAAGAACCAAATCCTGGAATCATTGATCCTTAGAAGTGTGCTTTCAATCTCTATCTCATTTAATTCTGCTCTGATCTTGGTTATTTTGTTCCTTCTACTTGCTCTGGATGGTCTTTGTTCCTTCTTGAGTTGTTGTAGGCCTAGGGTTAGGTTGCTTGTTTGAAATGTTTATATCTTTTTTAGGTAGGCCTGTATTGGTATGAACTTCCCTCTGAGGACTGTCTTCGCTATGTTCCATAAGTTTTGGATTGTTGTGAGTTAATTTTTATTTGTTTCCAGGAGCTTTTTGATTTCCTCCCTACTTTCATTGTTGACCCATTCTTTGTTTAATAGCATGTGTTCAATCTCCATGATTTTGAGTGTTTTGGGTTTTTCCCCTTGAGGTTAGTTCCTAGTTTCAGTCCCTTGTGGTCAGAGAAAATACTTGGTATGATTTCAATTTTCTCGAATTTGTTGAGACTTGCTTTGTGTCCTATCTTGTGGGCTGTTTTTGAAAATGTTCCATGTGCATTTGAAAGAAATGTGTATTTCTAAAGATCAATGATCCAGGAGCTGGTTTTTTTAAAAGATAAACAAAATTGACAAGACTTTAAGCAGGCTCATTAAGAAAAAAAGAGAGGGGACCCAAGAAATACAATCAGAAATGAAAAAGGAGAGATTAGAACTGACACCACAGAAATACAAAGGATTGTAAGAAATTCCTATGAAGAACTGTATGCCAAGAAATTTGAAAACTTAGGTGAAATGGACATGTTTCTAGAAAAATATAATCTCCCAAAACTCAATGAAGAAGAAGCAGAAAGCCTGAACCGACCAATAACAGCAGATGAAATAGAAGCAGTAATCAAAAAACTCCCGACACACAAAAGCCCAGGACCAGATGGTTTCACAGGAGAATTT